>APFE030054299.1:249112-266505 GCA_000404065.3 Pinus taeda
GTTGGAGGATAAGACTCCACAAGAAGTATGGACTGGTAAGAAACCCTCTCTTTCACATCTGAGGGTATTTGATTGTGATGCATATGTACATGTTCCAAAGGAGAAACGAACCAAGTTGGATAGTAAATCTGAAAAGTGCATCTTTATTGAGTATAAGGATGGTTTGAAGGGTTATAAGCTTTGGAACCCAGTAACAAGGAAGGTTGTGTACAGTCAAGATGTGGTGTTCAAAGAGGTGAAAGATGTTATTAAACATGAAGTCCAACCAAAGGAACCTGTGAAGATATAGTTTGAACTAAAGGAGGAAGAATCAGACTGTAGCAGAGGAGGAATCAGAAGATGAAGAGCCACAAACTCCGGCTGTAGAAGATCAGCTCGAGAAAGAAGGCAACTAGAAAGGTATAGTCCATCTGCTTTCTGTTCAAACTTTGTTTTGTTTGTTATTGATGATGATCCTAGAACTGTGAAGGAAGCAGTGGATTCAGAGGATGGAAAACTCTGGAAAGAGGCCATGGTTGATGAAATGCATCTTTGCACAAAAATGAGGCTTGGGATTGGTGGAGTTTCCGGCTGGAAGGAAACCCATTGGCCGCAAATGGGTGTTCAAGAAGAAGACAAATGCAGAAGGGAAGGTGGAGAAATACAAAGCTCGGTTGGTAGCAAAAGGTTATTCCCAGGTGCCGGGAATTGATTTTGGTGATATTTTTTCTCCTGTTGCCAAGGTAACTTCTATTAGATTACTTTTATCTGTTGCTGCTGCTTTTGATTTTGAGGTAGAACAGATGGATGTGAAGACAACATTCCTTCACAGGGATTTGGAAGAGGAAATCTACATGAAGCAACCTGAAGGCTTTGCGGTGAAGGGTAAGAAAGAACTAGTATGCAAGTTAAAGAAGTCTCTGTATGGGTTAAAACAGTCACCAAGGATGTGGTATCAGAAATTGATACATTTATACGGGGACTTGGCTTCACCAGAAGCAAAGCAGATCATTGTGTGTATTTTAAATTAATTGGTGACCGTGTTATTTATCTGGTCTTGTATGTTGATGATATGTTGTTGGTTGGAAATGACAAAGAAATTATCCAGGATTTGAGACCCAATTGTCCTCCAAATTCGACATGAAAGATATCGGTGCTACAAACTATATTTTGGGCATGGAAATTAAAAGAGATCGGGCAAAGAGGAAGCTCTGGTTAAACCAGAGGAAGTATGTTCGAGACAATATTACAGAGGTTTAATATGCAGGAAAGTAAACCGGTGAAGGTTCCTATTCCTGTAGGTGTGAGGTTATCTGCTGAACAGTGTCCCAAGACACAAGAAGAGGAAGAGGACATGTCCCGTGTTCCATATGCAAGTGCAGTCGGTAGCTTGATGTATCCAATGGTCTGTACTAGACCAGACATTGCACATGCAGTGGGAGTATTGAGCAGGTTTATGTCAAAACCAGGGAAGGAGCACTGGACAGTAGTGAAGCGGGTTTTCAGGTATTTGCTGGCACTAGTGATTATGGTTTGTGCTACCAAGGAAGACCAGGATTGGATAGAGTGTTGGATATCCATGGCTTTGTTGATGCAGACTGGGCTGGAGATCTGGATCAGAGAAGATCTACAAGTGGGTATGTGTTTAACCTATTTGGAGGTGCAGTCAGTTGGATGAGTAAGAAACAATCTGTAGTGGCACTATCAACTACAGAGGCAGAATACATGGCAGCCACTCATGCAAGCAAGGAAGCAGTTTGGTTGCAGAGATTGTGTTCAAGTATGGGGTTAGTACAGGGAGCTATAAGGATAGACTGTGACAGCCAAAGTGCAATTTTCTTGGCAAAGAACCCTGCTATCATTCAAAGACAAAGCACATTGATGTTCAGTATCACTTTGTGAGGGATATGATAAAGACAAAAAGGTGTTGCTGGTAAAGGTGGACACTTTGAAGAATACTGTGCAGATGCATTGACAAAATATGTGAGCTTTGAGAAGTTCTCTTGGTGTAGAGAAACAATGGGCGTTTCAGGGCTGGAAAAATGACTAAGCTCTCCTGTGGCCCCCTGTGAAAAGAAAACAACAAGTGGGAGAGTGTTGGGTTGTGTTATATTCTTTCCACGACTAACCTACGTAGTGAACTGGGGGGTTAGAGGGGGGGCGAGCCCCCCCTTCGTTGCGCTAATTGCGCAACGGGGGGGTCACAAGGGGGGCGACAGCCCCCCCTATCCGGGGGGTTTGAGGGGGGCGGGTAGCCCCCCTCTACGGGGTCTAGGGCAACGCACTGGCAAAAATTGTTTTTTTGGACCCTATATTAGGTTGGGCGAACCTACCTATGGTTTTCAGTCCATGGTTTTGGACGCGATGGTTTTCGGTCCATGGTATTGGATGCTTCGGCATGTATAAATATGTATTATAACATTGAAAGGAACATAATGAAAAATCAAGCTGGTAGTCCTGGTTTTGGGATCCAGTGGGAAATCTCTGTGTATATGTGTTTTATGTGTTATGCTCTCACATTGTTTATTTTTCTGCGATTTAGAATTCGTATGCAGGTAATTTTTGTACGGGGTTAAAACCTACACTAAGGCCAAATGGTTGTAGATCGAGAAGGTGAGGGAGTTTTACCCTCACCTGCTGAAAAATTGATAGTACCTTTTGGGTTCCAAAAGGCTTCCAATGGGGAGGAATAATCAGGTGCTCAGTATTTAGCTTAAAAATCAAAGTTTTGATAATCACTCGAAACCTAAATGACCGTGTCTATCTCATATATATGATCCCAATGCAACTCGTTTCACTCAAAACCGAGTTCATATGAGGAAGATATTGCTTTCTGTCTGATTTGCCAAATAGAAGAATTTTTGAAAAAAAAAGTACAGTCATTACACAGTCAACAGTCTATATTTCTAATGTGGTAGGTGACTAGGCAAGTCAATGGGATGGTCAATGTTAAATCAAGTTATTCCAAGTGTCATATTATGTTTGGTCCGTAGGTGTGGTGACATGGCTTGTTTTTATTGGTCGAAGATGGACCAATGAGGAGGGGACAAGTGGCAAGCCCGGAGGCCGCCACGTGTCCCTCCCCAAAGGTCAGATTATATAGCGTGCTTCAACAAAATTATGGGCAATTCGGGGGAGTCAAACACATGAGCTCACCCGAACAAACCACATGCATTAACAATACACCACCACTACGTGACTTAACATATAATGGTTTCAAGTTCTACTTATGGTGTAAACGGTTTGCAGTTGGGGGGAGGAAGGAGCCAGCCCCCTCCCATGTGATCACTACTTATAACCACCAAGCCAACGGTCACCATAACCACATGGATATTTCGCTAATTGCTAGTTAAACCGGCAGACAAATTACCATGTGTTCTAATCCAGGTGGCTCTAGAGAGACACAAAGGACAAAGAGGGCTTATGAATGCTTGGAAATCAAAGTGCTCAAAATGACTTCGACCCAGGACTAGACCGTAGATCTCGTCGTCCTAATCGCAGAGGTGTGAATGGTTCTTCAAACCGAACTCGTATGTGAAAGATAGAGCTCTTAAAATTTAGATATGACACGGGAAAAGAGGGGCCCACAGTGTGCCACATGGCATCCCAATAAGCACGTGGGACCCACATGGCAGCCTATCAAACATTGACACTTGGTGCTTTTTCATTGGTCTCCTAATTAGGCATAGGAGACAAATATCATTTTTAAAATATGGAAAATAGTTAGTAAATAACCATGTAACAAAATTCCTTTTAATATATAGTTATTAATATAACTATATGAAAACAATAATTATTATAAGGCGGATGGGCCACAACCTCCCACTGGCCCAAATCGCAATTGCAACCAAAAACAAGTCAACATATGTTGCGGGATCAGTGGCCATAACCCCTGCCGAACCTTCTCCACAACCTTTTGATATTATATTATATTATATATATATATTATATATATATATTATATAATATATCGGGGCAGGCAAGCCACCGGGAGTGAACCCAGCCCACACCCAATCACCCCGACCCTTTATACATATGCGACCCTATTAAAGCACTGATATTAACATGCATTGTCGATCTTGGAAATCGGCGCAACCACCATATATCACGTCAATACATACGCCATTCAAAGCGTCGATCGTCGATTTATAATGTCGATCACCGATATTTACGCGTCGATATATATATTTGCGAAACTCCTCAAAACGCGTTGATTTGTTGTGCGCCATAATAGATATATCATCAATACCATATGCCGATCGTCGATATTAATGCGTTAATAATGTTGTTAGAGTGGGTATTTTGGGGCGGGCCACCCAATAAGGACTCGACCCCCATAAATATTACATGTGGTTTTATAAAATATATATATGGAGGGCGGGATTTGATCCCCCAACCTCTCCTCAACCAATGCCTTCATTTAACCATTGAGCCAAACTAACTCTTTGGTAAATCCTTCCATGAAATTTTTATTTAAAATCAGAGTTTTACCTCTGCACGTAGTTTGAGACAGAGGAGAGAGACTGCAGGGCGTGGATTGCGAGGCAGTTAATTAATATTTTAATGCAGGAACCATGAATTTTGCAAGAGGGCAAAATTTTCACTTTGTTAGAATTTGACAAATTTTATATGGTTTTTACACCTCTCGTTGCCACAAAATCAATGGTGTTGTTCGTTTTTCCATCATAGGTCTTCATTTTTTGGTCATTTCCAGAATGCACATGGAACCATGATTTTAGTGAAAACAGGGAATGAAACCATGAGCCATGAAATTTTCCCGAGGTAAAATTTTGACCTTTCAAATTATAGCCAATTTTATACTTATTTTTCACAGTTTTCCGCAGGGATCGTAATGGAGAGATCAGATTCGCCATCTGAGTTGCAGATTTCCAGTCCATCCATGGAGCAGAATCTTTGAGGAATCCCGAGGGAATCTACAAGATTCCTTGAGCCCAGAATTTTCAACTTCTCAGAATTTGGATTTTGGACAGTCAATTCAACACTACTTGACACCACAAATCTTATGGTTTCTTCAGATTTCTTATTCTCTCCTTTCTTCTTCTCGCCACTTTTCTAAATTCCAGTGCAGATGTCCACATTCTTGTGCGACTAGCCATCTTCATGTGATTGATGCCTTGAGAGCGATGGTCCGAGTAGCTTCAGCAGTGTGACATCCACTTCTTCAGATGGCCCTTGGTTGTGAGGTATATGATGTGTTCATGTACTTCTCTTTCTGCATTATGTTGCAAAGATCCTTGATTGATGTTGATGCAGGATCTTGTTTATTACATGTCATGATTCCTTGCTTGATTTGATGCGAAACCTTCTATGTGATGTAATTTCTGTCATAACTCATCATGTTATGTTTTGAGATCCCTCATTGCATGTTATTGGGATACTTTTGTTATCATCATGCATGATTTTGCATTGAGATTACTTTTGTGCCATGTTGGCGGGATATTCATCCTGCATGTTTTTGTGTCATACTAATAGGAGACTTTTGATTTAGAATTCCAGTAGTGGAATATCTCTTAGAGCCACTCCTACGTGAGGGAATTTTTCCCCGTATGATCGCATCATCTCTTGTGTACATCACCTTTATTGATAGCACTTAATGTAGCGGCCAACACCATCTTGACACAGGGGCCCGGAGACGTAGTTCCTCCTGGACGAACTCCGTTATCAACGCTTATGTTTTCATGTGTTGATGATTTCATGTTCCTTTTCTTTTCCGCATGTAGATGTATTCATTAACTTTCTTTTATAATGCAATTTAACACATCACGAAAGTAAAAGGTCTTGGAAGGGTCCTTCTTCACACCCAAACCTGGATCAAGTGGTATCAGAGCAATCTTTACGTGTATGTGAATTGTAGTGTGAACAATGGAACATGCAGTGATAGAGAATGAAAAAGTGATGTACGAGACCATGGTAAACATTTCCAAGAGAGTGGAAATCATGTATGAAACTCTACAGAAAGGGACAGAGGAAAAGGAGCGATTGCAACTTCAGTTGCAAGCCACAGAGAAGGTCATGGAAGAATTGAAGCGAAACAAACATAATCTTCAAATAGAGAATGATGAATTGCATATGCGCCTACATGAAGAGAAATAGGAGAAACAAATTTTGCTACTACAACTCCAAGCAAAGGACGAGGTCTTGGAAAAGCTGCAGCGTTACCCATGTGATGTAAAAAGTAGTTCTCTGAATTCATGTATATGTCCTGATGATGATGATGAGCCTCAGAAACGGGTAATTATATGGGCTCATTTTGCCTCCTAACTTAGCTTAATCCACCATTCTCATTATTTTATTGCATGTTTTTTATTATATTTATGCTAATAGAGTGATTTGGGTTGGTCATTATGCCTTGAAGTCTAATGTGTGCTTAATGCAGATTTTTGGTCAATTTTGGAGACAAAGTCAAAGATTTAATGAACATTTGGCAGCACGTATTCAAAAAAGATAAGGGAGAGGATTTATAGGAGGTTTTCCCCCTCATTTATGACTCCCTACTTCGAATTCTCCTTCAGAATGCTCGAAGCACAAGCAACTGCATCAATGCACCAAAGAGGCAGCCGAGCAAGTGGAGGATTATTGTTGTCTATCTCAAGTTTTGGGGAGCCAAGCCTCCCTTATTTTAAGGGAGTTGTTAGGAGATCCAATTGTATAAGTAGAGAGGCCTAGGGCCTCATTAGGTTGTTGGATGTTAGTCAAATTTTCGCACTTTTGTTGCAGCTTTGCTCTGCTCATTTCGAGCTTACTTTTGTGGACAGTTTCATATAATGTTATTATTATTTTGATAATGAAGATGAGATTGTTTTTGAGACAGCACTGAGTTACCTCGGAGGGCTGAATCTCCTTGTTTAGGGCCCAATGCAAGCATCCAAACACCTCTTGTTTTGTATTTATATATCTTGTTTCAGTTTCTAAATTATTTGTTGTTAGATAGATTTCTTTCTTGTTGAAGAATAGGTCGCTTTTGGTAATTTAGAGGGTTGTTTCCATGTCAGTTTGATGTAGCAGGTTGAACAGTGATAGGAAAAAGATAAAAAAATTCCATCAATAGAGCCTTGGCTTCCTTTCCTCCCCTTGGGACCATGAACTAAGGCCAAGATCCTCTTGCTGCCACAAAAAAACACAGATTTGTCTTTTCCATAGAATTTCTAGTGTTGTAATTTGATTAAGAGGTTAATGATTTGCTTCAGATCTATTTTTCCATGCTTATTTCTGTCCTTGCAATACATTTCCTTCATGCTTTCCTTCCCATATAACATTGTTCAGCATTTACTTTCCTAGATCATAATTTAGCTTAGCTTGATGAACAGTTATGTTTTTTAGTGTAGCTAGTTTCTTTGCATGCTTAGTCTCAGTGTTTGATTTTCAGTTCTCTTATAGTACATCTCTGCTCACAATAAGTCAACCAACCAGCCATCACTAGCTCTCTTTGATCTAATTTCCTCAAGTCATCCGAAGTCCCCCACAAATCTGCCTTAATTTTCTGCACTTTTCTCATAAACTTTCCTCTCTTTCTTTGAACAAGTCCAACCATATTTCTCTTCCCTAATCCTTCTTGGTGAACCCTAGACACCTTAACACATCCTCCTAGCCATTAGTTACCCTTTCCAACCATTTTCCCACCTTCAAAACCCCTTAAAATAGTGCTCGACATCCTCCTATAGACCTCCTGTAGATCCCCTACAGCCTCCTATAGATTTTCCTGTAGGTGACTTTTTGAAGTCCGATTGTAGGGAAAGCCTCCAGAAGGCTACCAAAGGCATCCTAGGACCCATTAACACCTTCCTATACCTCTGAAAACTCCAAAGTCACCCTCCATCACCACCTAATCACTACCACATTCACCAACAAATAAATTACATGCATGACAATTTCACCTAAAAATACATAAAAATCTAAAAAGATGTTTTTTCTCATTTCCTTCTAGAAATAGCTTGAGTAGATGTTGTTTTCTTCCTAGATTAAGTAATAGAATTCATTTCATGTTTTTTCATCTCTCTTTCTGGAAAAATAAGACTAGTTGGGTAATTAGGGTTTGCTAGGTTTTACTTTGCATTTCAGTCTTCCTTCTCTTTCTGCAAGTAGATTAGCCTCTATAGAGTAAGCCTTCCTTTCTTTCATCACATATAAAGCTTCTTCTAGAATTCATAGAAGTTGGCTTGAGCTCCTAGTGATATTGCACCAACTAACCAAGTGACAGCCTGCAGTAAGAACTAGTACTTGTGCATACAGCACTGTTGCTTCCAAGTTTGTTACGAACTACCAAGTTGATAAAAGTAAAGTAGGAAGCCCAGGAGTTGCAGCATTATTGCTACAATACTAGTGCTCACCACTTTTTGATGTCGTTGTCAGGGAAGCGTCAAAGTATTATGTGATTACTGCTTTTCTTCTATTTCCTACTGCAACATTCTGCTAAGTAGTTTATTTCAGCAAAAGTAGAGTAGTTGTTTCTTTCAGTTTCTACATTTCCTTGCTTTCATTTCAATTCTGCAATTTCCATTTTAGCAAAAGCAGATTAGCCATTTCCTTGCTTTCATTTCAATTCTGTAATTTCCATTCCAGCAAAAGTAGATTAGCCATTTCCTTGCTTTCATTTCATTTCTGCTTTCCTTTTCCATTTATGCAATTTCATTTCAGCAAGTTCATTACAGTTAGTTGCAATTTTTTTGTTCAATCAATTTCAGTTTTGCAAGTACAAGTAGAAAAAACAAAAACCACCCAAAAATATTTCCTTTCATGCATCATAGGAACAGAGATAATTTAGGAAAATTATTTCTTAACACCCCCACTACATCACATATCCACCCTTCTCTCTTCTTCAGTGGCAGTGATCAAGAAGAACCTTTAGTCGAACAACTAGAGATATTTGTAGAAACTATAGGGGAAGAAGAAGAAGAAAACATTTCTCCTGAGACAATGGTTGAAAACAAAAATTCTAGAGGGGATGGAGAAAGAGTAGAGGGTACCTTTTCCATTCGAGAGACCAATAGGGACACTAAAATGAAGAACATAAGCCCTTCAACCCTACCTCACTTCCATGGATTGACTACAAAAAATCTTGACACCTTCTTGTTTGAGTTTGTTGTTATCTATCAAACCTATGACTATGCAAAAGATGAGAAAAAGTTGAAACTATTTCCTTCTACCCTCAAGGATGCAGCATTGTGCTGGTTCATGGGGTTACCTGGCAATAGAATCACAACTTGGGCCCAGATGTAGCAGGCATTTAATAACAAATATCGAGACTATTGTAGGTCAAAAGACACCAAGGAAGAAATCTTCCAAATGACCATGAGAAGTGATGAATCATTGGAAGATTATGAAGATAGGTTCCAGCTCAGTTATAAAAGGGCCAGGCGCACACTTGACCCCGACTCATTGAAGTTGGTCCTGCTCAGGGGAATTTTGAAAGACCTTCTAAACACCCTCCATCTACTGGCTAGGGGAGACATCTACCAACTACCTTATGAAGACATAAAGATTGTTTTTAGAAACCATTCTAGGGAAACTAGAAAGAGAGGTAGGGGGAGTAAACCCATAGCCAGTACCTACTCATCCAGTTCATCCCTCAAAGGTGAACTGGGAAACATGTTGGAAGACTTCAAGAGTAAGATGTTGCAGACTCTTGCCATGTAAATGGATACCTTGCATATCAAAAGGAAACAAGAGGAATCAGAGAGGGCTTTGGCCATTTTTTGGCCTAGGTACACCAGAAGGCATCCTAGGAATGAATATCCACTGAACTCTATCAAGGTTTGTTCAGTCTGTGAAGAAGATCATTCTACAGATAAGTGCCCTTCCTTGCCTGAACTTAAAGTTGTATACCAAGGGGCCGAGGGAGCCACTGAACCACTCTATTTCATGAACCAAAGGAGACTGGATGGACCTAGACCATACCAGCAGGGGATGCAAGGGACATCTTTGGCATACTATAACCCCAACCAAGCCAATTCCATACCTTCTTGGGGCCCTCCTGCTCATCCTTCCTAGTCCACACCTCTTCCTTGGTCCTATCCATCTCAATATCATGCCCAACCAACTGCTCATGCATTTCAATCCTATGCTCAACCACAACCTCAATGGAATGCATCACACCAAGGGTGGAGGCCCCAGTACAACTCTCCTCCCGCTCTTTTGCCTCCACCAACTGCTCAACCTCAACCATTACCTCTTGCTCCACCAATGCAACCCCAAATCCCTGCTCAACTGAACTCAAACCCGAATAACAAACAGGCTCAGCAAGTATATAGTGAGGAACCATCATGCCCAACCTATGCTATGGAGATTCAGGAGATTAACCTACGATCTGGGAATGTTCTCCGAGATAGCCAGCCTCCCCCTCAAGAGGTTGAGGAAGATAAAGAGGAAAGTGAACCAAAAGAAATTCCACCCTTTCTTGAGAGACTATCCGGGACAACACAACCCACCCTAGAAGAAACTGAACTTCTGGGAGAATTGAAACAGTTATGTGTAAAGATACCACTTCTCCAACACATAAAGGAAGTTCCCATATATAATAATATGATCAAAGAGAAGTGCTTCAAGCATCCAGGAAGATGCAAAAGAGATGCCCCAACCATCAATTTCATAGGACAACTGTCCGACTTGATGTTGGGGAAGGTAATCTGTCCAAAATATCTAGACCCTGGAAGCCCATTAGTTGATGTCCACATCAATGGCACCATGATCCCACATACCTTGATTGATCTGGGAGCTACCATTAATGTGATGAAAAAAGACACCATGCTCAAGCTCAAAATCCAGGGCTCCTTGAGAAAGACCACGACAGTACTGCAGCTAGCAGACTGCTCCACTGTGACCCCTGAAGGGATTGTGGAGGATGTGATGGTATCCATTGATTCTTGGGAGTACCCTGCTAGTTTCTTGGTTCTCCAGCCGAAGGAAAAGCTCATTAGGTATCCTCTCATCCTGGGAAGACCCTGCTTGGCCACTGTCGATGCTTACATCAGTTGTCGGGTTGGGAACATGACCATCAAGAATGGCCATATGTCTAAGTAGCTAATCCTATAACCTCCTGCCCAACCCTTGCTGGAACATGATTTACCTCTCTGGTTGGAGGAGGAAGATTAGGATGAAGTCTATTCTGTACCTCTATGTGCAGTAGAAATTTCCATGGAGGGGAAACTGCAAAATGAGGATGATATCATTGAAAATTTAATTCAAAATCCACCCCCCAGCATTTTTCCATTAGAAGATCTAGTGAAAGAAACCCAAGGAAATCCCTTAAATGATCTTTGTGTGTCCAACCCAACCTCTCTCCGTGTTAAGAATATAAAGTTCAGCCTAGAAAGAACATTGAAAATCAACTCATCCCTATCCACTTCCCAGGAGAAGGAACTGTGCAACTTATTGAGAAAACATTTAGATGCCTTCGCCTGGAGTTATAAGGAAATGAAGGGAGTGAACCCTTCAGTTTGTACTCATCACATATACATTAAGAAAGATTGCAAACCAGTCAGGCAGCCTCAAAGGTGGATGAATCCACCCCTTAAAGACATTGTTAAGGAAGAATTGCAGAAATTACTGGATGTAGGATTCATCTACCCCATCTCTAATAGTGAATCGATCTCTCCTTTGGTGCTAGTGCCAAAGAAAAATGGTAAGTGGAGAATCTGTGTCGATTATCAGGAACTGAACAAGGCCACTAAAATGGACCATTTTCCTTTGCCTTTCATAGATCAAGTGTTAAACTGTCTAGCGGGGAAAAAGTTTTTCTTCTTCCTATATGGGTTTAGCAGGTACAACTAGATTCAAATCAGCTCGAAAGACCAAGATAAGACCACTTTCACTTGTCCTTGGGGTACCTTTGCATATCGGGTCCTTCCTTTTGGTTTGTGCAATGCTCCAACCACTTTCCAGAGAGAAGTATTGAGTATTTTTCTGAACTGGTTCATGATGCAGTGGAAATATATATGGACGATTTTACTCATTATGGTTTTAACTTTCAGGAAGCTTTGTCTAACCTAGTAAAAGTTTTGGACAAGTTTATTGAAATGAACCTGTCCCTCAGTCTGGAAAAATGTGAATTCTTGATGACTGAAGGAATTGTGCTAGGTCATGCAATATCTCAACAAGGATTGCAAGTGGACCCCAACAAAATAGCCATCATCCAAAGGGTCCCACCTCCTCAAAAGGTGAGAGATGTCCGAAGTTTCCTAGGCTTAGCAGGATATTATAGAAGATTCATTAAATATTTCAATAAGTTAGCCTCTCCGCTGTTTGGTCTTTTGGGAAAATATGTCGAGTTCAAATGGACTGAAAACGGTCAAGAAGCCCTAGATACCTTGAAAAGAAAACTTATGACTACCCCAATTTTGAGAGGCCCAAACTAGGCCTTACCTTTCCACATTCACATAGATGCCTCGAACAAAGAAATAGGAGCAGCCTTGGTACAAATTGATAAAAAATTATCGTATGCCATATACTTTATAAGTAAAAATTTGTCAAAGGCAGAGTTAAACTACACAATAACCGAGAAGGAACTCCTAGTTGTAGTACATTCCTTAAATAAATTCAGACATTACATCACAGGATATCAAACCTTTGTACACACCGATCATGCTGAAATTAGGTATTTAATGAACAAGCCAGATGTAAATTCTCGCATTATTAGATGGTTGCTTTTACTGCAAAAGTTTGATTTAACCATTGTTGATAAGTCTGGTAAAGAAAATGTTGTTGCTGACTTTTTGTCTAGAGTAAATTTTCTTGCAGGTGAGGAAGGAATCGTGGATGATCAAATTCCAGATGAACACCTATTTTCTATCTCAATACTCTCTCCATGGTTTGCTGATATAGAAAATTACTTGGTTTTAGCACAGTTCCCACCACACCTATCCTCAAAAGATAAGAGCAAGATCGTGAGGAAAAGCGCCTCTTTCACCTAGATTGAGGGAAATCTCTTCAAACTTGGCCTAGATCAGATCTTGAGAAGATGTGTCAGGGAGGAGGAATTTTTTGACATTCTCCTGGCCTGTCATGATGGGCCTTGTGCAGGCCTTTTTGCAGCAAAAAGGACTGCCTTCAAAATCTTGCAAGCAGGCTACTATTGGCCCACTCTTCATCAGGATGTGAAGAGATATACCAACCAATGTGATCGATGCCAAAGGATGGGGAAACCTACTCCAAAGGATGAGATGCCATGCAACCTCAAGTGACCTTTGAGCATTTGAGAAGTGGGGGATGGACTTTGTGGGTCCTATCAACCCTCCTTCAAAACATAGGTAATACATCATTGTGTGTACTCATTATCTGACAAAATATGCAGAGACAAAAGCAATCAAGGCAGCAACCAAGGAAAAAGTAGCTGAGTTTTTAAGAGAAAATATATTCTATAAGTTCGGGTATCCAAGAGAACTGGTTACAGATCAAGGCAGTCATTTCACTTCCAATTTGATTGAATACCTACTCAAACATCATAAAATCAAACACAGGACTTCCACTCCTTACCATTCACAAGCCAATGGGCAGGTGGAAGTCACTAACCGAGCTTTGGAAGGAATTATGACCAAGGTAGTGAGCAGCAGCAGAAAAGATTGGGCCGATAGACTAGTTGAGGCCACCTGGGCCTACAACAAAACATGGAAGACCACCACAGGGTTCACACCCTATGAACTGGTCTATGGGAAGAAGGCTTTGTTGTCAATAGAATTTGAATACAATACCCTAAGGATCGCAACTCAGCTAGACCTAAACCTCATCCATGCACAGAGGGAAAGGCTACTCCGGCTTAATGGATTGGATGAACAAAGATTGTAAGGCCTTCTCCACACAGAGGTAGTCCAGCTTCAAAGGAAAATATGGCATGATAAAAATATCAAGGAGAAGCAATTCCAAGAGAGAGATTGGGCACTGCTCTATGAGGACAAGATGGCTGGAACCCTACACTGTGGAAAAATTAAATGACAATGGTTAAGTTCCGATCAGAACCATTGATGAGGAAGTCATCCCCATGCTTGTCAATGGACATAGGTTGAAAATTTACAAGAATCCCATCTCCAATCAAGAGCTCATTGAAGATCTGAATAAGACAGTGTTGGAAGTGGAGCAAGTCTCAACCTCCACCCCACCCACTCACTAAAGAAGAAGAAAAAAGAAAAATAATAAGGGATCAAGTGAAAACCTCCATGAGGTACATGAGTCCCATCATTGGGTTGAAAACCTCTTTTGAGGTGGCCCAGTGATGACAAAAACAAAAAAAGGAGAGAATAAGATCCCTGGGTGAAAACCTCCCTTGGAGGTGCCCAGGGCCGGCAATTAGGGTGAAAACCTCCTGGAGGCACCCTAGTTGTCTTTCAAAACAACAAAAAACAAAGAAAAAAAAAGGAAGAGGAAATTGACTTTTAAAATGCATTGCAGGTTACAGGTGGACCACAGGAAGCAAGAGAAGATTGCCACAAATCCTATCCCACCTCCTCCATACTCTTCTCAATCATTTCTGACCTTTCTTGCACCTCACTGTGTGTTTTTCTGAACTCTATGTATCCTACAGGAGGCCCTGTGTGTTCTATAGAAGGCTCCTGTAGAAATCACAGAGAGCTCGAAATGGGTTTTAAAAATAGTTTGAAGAGCTGGGAAGTTTCATGAAGAACATGTAGGCCCTCCTACAACTATCCACCATCCTAGCCATCCATCCCACACTTGCACCACCTCATTGTCATCGATTTCTTTTCTTCCTACTAAAAAACAAAGAAACCAGTTTTTAGAAGAAAAAAACAAAAACAAAAACAAAAAATAAAAGGAACAACACCTCCAAATCTCACCTACAGCTTACCAAATACCTCTCCATCACCATCAGAAGCTCTGGTAGCATCCTTGTAGCTCCCGACACAAGAATGAGCTAAAAATTTTAAAGGGAGAAGCAGCTACAGGAGCTCTTGTAGGATTTCTTCTAGCAGCTGATCCCCTTAAAATCAAGCCATAGCAGCAAAACAATTGCAGCCATACGATTGAAGAGAATGTCTAAAGCCAGATCTAGCCAAAGAGTACCTACACAAAGCAAAAAGCCACACACTGGGGAGCAAAAAGCATACAGCAAAGGAGAATACAAGCATGCAGCAACTGAAATACGAGCATGCAGCAGCAAAGGAACCAAAATGCACCACAACATGAACATCCGACTTGCAGGTAAGTGTCTAACCCTCTCCTCTGTTGCATCTGTGTAATTGAAAATATGCATAAGAAAATGAGATGGTTAGGGGTGAATGATAAAGGTGGCCAGTTAACTGGCCACCATCATCTAGTTTGATTGCACTCATCCGGATATGCCACCACATGTGTGCGTAGTCAACTCACAGAAAATCCAAAGGACACGTAGTGGAGGTTACACAAACTCCGATGAACTCTGATGCAATGATGGGAAGTGATTGCAAGAAAGAGTCATGAAGAGACATGATGATAGAGCAGTGGGGACCAATAGTTCAAATATAGCAAGGTACCTTTTTGTCAGCTCACCCCATCACCGAAAATATCTCAAAGAAGACATAAGTATTCCTCCTCGAAGCTCCTTCACCACCTTTTCTTCCATTTCATCCTCGTCCACTTAGCTGTAGCAAGCTCTATACCACCTCCATAGCCTCGAAAACATCATTCTCTATCAATTTCAGTCATCCTACTGCTATCGGAGTCCTACAGGAGTAGTAACAGGTTCTACAAAAATGGGTTCTACAGGAGCACCTACAGCCAGTTCTACTAGAGGGGAAGTAAGCAATTTGTAAGGAGGAAACATGGAGTTTTTGCTCAAATTCTAGCTTGAAGAGGTAGGTTATGTACAAACCCACCTTGAATATTAATATGTGCAAGAAATGATACAATTTTAAGGGGAAATTAAGCTTGTAGAAGGAGAGGAATTCCATAAAAACATTTATGCCTATTTTCTTAAAAAACACAGTTTTTCTTTGTTTCCTGTGTCTTCAAAAAAAAATTGTCTCTATCTCTACCTGGGGTGTTCCAAAAGAATATAAGCAAAATGACAGGGGGATTCATGTGGAAGGAACCCACAAATTCAATCAGGCTCCATGAACATCCCGAGGTGGTAGCCATTTTCACTAGAGCCAATTAGATGCCCTTTTTCGAAAAATTTCGAGGGTTTGATGAAGTGACTCAGGAGTTTGCCCTTGCTTTAGTACCTTGCTCAAAGACCCATGCCACTGTGACTTTCATAGGTATCACCATGGAAATCACCCCAATATTTATCAGTAGGGTTACCAGCCTCCCACTTGGATTACCTTGGAGCGAAGATGAAAAGCCAATGGGACAAGTTGCCAAGAAAACCTTCTTCCAACCAAATGAATATCTTTTAGAAGACAAAAATGGCATTAGAAGAACAAGCATACCTTACCCTTGGGATGAAGTAAGTTACCAAATCATCAAGTATATTTCCTGTGAAGGGAGGTATAGCATAGTTTATGGCTATCATTTTAGACTTCTCCAGGAGCTGAGATATGGCATGGACACTCCCACACCCCAAAAACTCAGCATCCCCTATTTTCTCCTACAGTCCCTTATAGACTCCAACACTAAGTTGAAGGCAGGAGGTTCAGATCAATTGGCTCACCATGGATTAATTAAACTATTAGTGGAAAAAGCCCTCCACATCTTCACAATCTCTGTAGCATGGGAAATCTTCATAAATATGACAAGAGAATATGATATAAAGGCCCTCACATATGACCACAGTCCTTCTGAAAGTGAGGGGGAAGAGCAGCAAAGGGAAGAAGGGGAGGAAACTGAGGAACAAATAAAGGAGTAAGACACCAAAACAAAGAAGGAGGAAACCAAAACAGAGGAGAAAGAAACCAAAACAGAGGAGGAAACTAAACCAAAGGAGGAAGAAACCAAGACAAAGCAAGAGGAAACAAAACCAGTAGAGACAAAGAAGATAGAAGGGGAGGAAAAAGGGGTAGAGAAGACAGAAGTGTCTCTTGAGACCCTAGAAAGGGAGGTAGCATTTGTTCTTGCTGCCCTTAACACCCTAGTTAAACCCAAACAAAAGAGGAAGAGGTGAACATCAATCTATTTCAAGGCTCGGAAAAGAACAAGGATAAAAATAGGGAAACCGCAGACATCTTCAACAGTGCCTATTGTAATTGAGGATTCACCCACTGTCAAAGGGGAAGAATCTCCCTCTAAAACCCCCATCACATATGAAAGAGGAAGCCCCAGATCTTCCACTTGGAAGGAAAGAGTGCAACTACAGGACTCAAAAACAGCTCTACAGGAAGCACAAATTGTTCTACAGGAGACCCTAACTAAGCTACAGGAGACTGAAAAACTAGAAAAAAGGGTAGAAGAACAACTAAAGGGGAAGAAGGAAACAACAAAGACCCAAGAACTTGACCCCCAACCTAGTTTGGGCTCTTATTACAATCTTCTTG
>APFE030054299.1:267047-277127 GCA_000404065.3 Pinus taeda
GGGGGGGAGAATTATTCCACAGAAATTTTTAGTCCCACTTTTCTTTGAGTTGGAGAAAGAAAGGATAAGGAGCCATAGATCGATGCAGATCGCCAATCCAAAGGGGTAGAAGATATTGGCCACATGGAGAACTATCTTAAAGAGATGGGTAGGGAGCTAAATGTTGTAAGGCATAAAGAGGCAATCAGAAGAACTCACCTGGAAACAGAAAATGAGCTGCTAAAAACACAGTTGCAAGAAAAATAAACATAACTAGCATGCATGGCCAACTGGTCTATGGAGGCACTACAGTGCAGAGCACCAACAAAATCATATGGAGTATACCTCAAAGACCAGTGGCTACAATTTCATATCAAGACTTTGGCATAGAGAGGCACCATGCCTTTTCAAGATTACAGACAGTTCATAGACCTATGTGACCAAAGTTCAGCAGAAGACAAGGCAAATATAGCAGAGTTCTATTTTCATAACATGGCCCTCACTGATATGAACCTATGGGATCCCAATGCTAGGCTAGGGGACTTGCAGCTCATGGCCACGGCATAATGGATGAATCATGAGGAGAAAGGGCAATAGAAATCAAAAATTTGATGGTAAAAGAGAAAAATGAACCCCTAATGGTCAGAGCTGAGCCATTAGACCCCATGGCTCTCATCAACACTCACTAGTTGCTTGCAAAAATCCTCAAATTTCCCTTAAATATGTTAATGATCAGGCTCAGGCCATTTCACATATTGAGGACATGGAAAGATTGCTTGGAGATGACTGTATTCATGCTTGTATGAGGAGGTGGAATACACTGCCACACAGCTTGCAGATAAGGGAGTATCACTCCCCAGAAAGGATGAAAGAAGCATTAAGAAGAGTGCCACTGTACAAGCACTCTATGTAGAGTTTGAAGGTCAATTGGATTGGCCTCAAACTAAGTCCCCCACTACTATTAGGACTGTTAGAGGGTAGAAAAGAGGAAGAAGATCAACAGTAGTGGGAAGAAGTGGACAGAAAGGTAGGATTCCATGATAAAGAATAAGATCTCACATCAGAAGCATGGGATTTCAGGGAGGCCATTAGGGCCATCAAAGATGAAGAGATGGACTAGTTGCTTAGAGAATGAGCAACACATTTAGAAGGGGGTGATGATGAGACCCAAAAATGGGTAATTATATGGGCTCATTTTGCCTCCCAACTTAGCTTAATCCACCATTCTCATTAGTTTATTACATGTTTTTTATTATATTTATGCTAATAAAGTGAGTTGGTTTGGTCATTATGCCTTGAAGTCTAATGTGTGCTTAATGCAGATTTTTGGTCAATTTTGGAGACAAAGTCAAATATTTAATGAACATTTCACAGCAAATATTTGAAGAAGACAAGGGAGAGGATTTATAGGATGGCATCCCCTTATTTATGACTTGCTACTAAGTTCGTATTCTCCTTCAAAAAGCTCGGAGCACAAGTAGCCACATCAATGCACCAAAGAGGCAGCTAAGCAAGTGGAGGATAACTGCTGTCTATCTCAAGTTTTGGGGAGCCAAGCCTCCTTGATTTTAAGGGAGTTTTTGGGAGCTCCAATTATATAAGTAGAGAGGCCTAGGGCCTCATTAGGTTGTTGGATGTTAGGCAAATTTTCTCACTTTTGTTGTAGCTTTGCTCCACTCATTTCGAGCTTACTTTTGTGGACAGTTTCATGTAATGTTACTATTATTTTGATAATGAAGATGAGATTGTTTTTGAGCCATCACTGAGTTACCTCAGAGGGCTGAAGCTCTTGGGTTAGGGCCCAATCCAATCAGCCCAACACCTCTTCTTTTGTATTTATATGTTTTGTTTCAGTTTATGAATTAGTTGTTGTTAGATAGATTTCTTTCTTGTTGAAGAATAGGTCACTTTTGGTAGTTTAGAGGGTTGTTTCCATTTCAGTTTTCTATAGCAGGTTGAACAGTGATAGGAAAAAGATAAAAAAGCCATCAATAGAGCCTTGGCCTGCTTTCCTCCCCTTGGGACCATGAACTAAGGCCATGACCCTCTTGTTGCCACAAAAAAACACAGATTTGTCTTTTCCATAGAATTTCTAGTGTTGTAATTTGATTAAGAGGTTAATGCTTTGCTTCAGATCTATTTTGTCATGCTCATTTCTGTCCTTGAAATACATTTCCTTCCATGCTTTCGTTCCCATATAGCATTTTTCAGCATTTACTTTCCTAGATAAGTATTTAGCTTAACTTGATGAATAGTTTTGTTTTTTAGTGTAGCTAGTTTCTTTACATGCTTAGTCTCAGTGTTTGATTTTTAGTTCTCTTGTAGTACATCTCTGCTCACAAGAAGTCAACCAACCAGCCATCACCAGCTCTTTTTGATCTAATTCCCTCAAGTCATCAAAAGTCCCTCACAAATTTGCCTTAATTTTCTGCACTTTTCTCATAAACTTCCCTCTCTTTCTTTGAACAAGTCCAGCCATATTTCTCTTCCCTAATCCTTCTTGGTGAACCCTAGACACCTTAACAAATCCTCCTACCCATCAGCTACCCTTTCCAACCATTTTCCCACCTTCAAAACCCTCTAAAACAGCTCTGGGAATCCCCCTGTAGACCTCGTAGACCTCCTGTAGATCCCCTGCAGCCTCCTATAGATTTTCCTGTAGGTGACTTTTTGAAGTCTGTTTGTAGGGAAAGCCTCTAGAATGCCACTAGAGGCCTCCTAGGACCCATCCACACCTTCTTATACCTCTGAAAACTCCAAATTCACTCTCTATCGCCACCTAATCGCTGCCACATTCACCAACAAATAAATTACATGCATGACAATTTCACCTAAAAATACATAAAAATCCAAAAAGATGTTTTTTATCGTTTCCTTCTAGAAATAGATTGAGTACATGTTGTTTGCTTCCTATATTAAGTAATACATTTCATGGTTTTTCATCTCTCTTTCTACAAAAATAGGATTAGTTGGGTAATTAAGGTTTGTTGGGTTTTACTTTGCATTTCAGTCTTCCTGCTCTTTCTGCAGGTAGAGTAGCCTCTGTAGAGTAAGCCTTCCTTTCTTTCATCACATATAAAGCTTCTTCTAGAATTCATAGAAGTTGGCTTGAGCTCCTAGTGATCTTGCACCAGCTGACCAAGTGACAACCTACAGTAAGAACTAGTACTTGTGCATACAACATCGTCGCTTCCAAGTTTGTTACGAACTACCGGGTTGTTAAAAGTAAGTAGGAAGCCCAGGAGTTACAACATTATTGTTGTAATTTTGGTTCTTACCAAATGATTTCGCTATTTTCAAAAATCATACCACAGGAATTGGCTTGAAATTGTTGAAGAGAATGGGGTATGAAGGAAAGGGCTTGGGCGTTAATGGCCAAGGCATTGTCAATCCCATCAAAGTAAAGGAATTACCCCGTCAGGCAGGACTTAGGTATATCAGGAAGAAGTTGGGGAATGTGCCACGGCAGTTAGCGAACCACCAACAACGGATGATGAGCAAACCTCATCTGATCTTTCCAAATAGAAAGAGGAGGTAAATGATGTTGATTTCCTTTCAGTTTCATCTTCTCATAGTATGATGTCTGTTGGAGATTTGGAGATCCCAATTACAGGGACAAACAGGAGGCTCTTTACAAGGATAAGGCATGAGGAGAAATAACTTGGTGTCAATAACCAAGGCATAACTCAACCTTTGGAGGTTGTGCATGAACATCAATTTGCAGGCTTGAGATACACTAAAGGAGAATGCTCAAAGGTGTCAGATTCGTCCGAGACCTCGTCGAGGAAAGAGAATGATGGTAACACCTCCCCATCATCCCACGGCAGTACCCATTGCAGGGAGAGAGCTGAGGCAAGCTCTCATCACCATACAGACATCAGAGACAGCAAAGGAAGGTATAACCATTTTCGATCTTCAAATGTTCATTTTGATTATAATCATGTTGTTAATAATGAACAAAGATCATGGCACCAAAAAACATGTACCTTTTGTGGTTTACCTAACCATACCTTTTCTAAGGGTTGGAAAAGAATGGCAGCACTCATGAGGTGTGAAAGACCCTCTCAACGGCATGAAAAGAAACAAGTTAAACAGATATGGATGAAGAAAGCCTATTGTAGTCATTGCGACAGAAATGGCCATCAAAGAGCCACTTGTTCAAGGCTCCATCTAGAGTAGCGCCTTAAAGACAAAGTGTCTGTGTGTGAACCAGGAAGACCATTTGTTCAACAAGCAAACCCGCCACAAGGAGGTGACCCATTCACATTAATAAGTGAAAAATGGTTTCTAGAAATGTTTTCATTTCATGGTCATTATTTTGTAAATCATTTGTTGCATTCTAAAGTGAAAAAGTGATGATGTGTTTTCCATCACTTGGTCTGCTGCAATGATGTCTAGTCATGTTTTGAGTCATATTTTAAACTCTGAAAGTGATGTTATGTTTCCATCACTTGTCAAAACAATAGTGTTTGGCCTTATGATTGTAAATCATGTGTTGCAGTGATGTTGTGGTTTCCATCACTTTTTGAATCAACAATGATATGTTGGCCTTGTTGTCATAGCTAGGGTATTACATCCATCTTGTTGTAAACTTGACCACTGAGTATGTGTTATAAACTCGTGGCAAGTGTGGGACATTTGGGTCATTATTTGGTCATGTCATTCAAAGCATGTAATTTGTGAAACAATTTACTACAGGTTGGAGAAGTAGCAGGTGTTGGCTCGTCGCTTAAGGCTCCGAAGAACAAGGGTGAAGGAGATGGAAGCGATACCTTTTCAGGATGCTTGTGGTGCAGACAGGGTACAGAGAAAGCGCAGATTATTTTTCATGCTTTTGGAGGACCAAAAGCTCCTCGATGGGGAGGATTAATCTAGGTGGCTCCAGAGGAGACACATAAGACAAAGATGGCTTATGAACGCTTGAAAATCAAAGTGCTCAGAATGACTTCGACCCAGAACCAGATTGTAGATCTCGTCGTCCTGATCGCAGAGGTGTGAACAGTTCATCAAAGGAAGCTCGAATGTGAACGATAGAGTTCTTCAAAGATTGATATGACAAGGGAAAAGAGGGGCCCACAGTGTGCCACATGGCATCCCAATAAGCACATGGGACCCACATGGCAGCCCATTAAGCATTAACACTTGGCGTTCATTCATGGTATCCTAACCCTGCATAGGAGACAAATATCATTTTTAAAATATGGAAAATGGTTAGTAAATAACCATGTAAAAAATTCCTTTTAATATATAGTTATTAATATAACTATATGAAAACAATAATTATTACAAGGCCGACGGGCCACAACCTCCTAGTGGCCCAAATCGCAATCACAACCAAAAACAAGTCAACATATGGTTGCGAGATCGCCAGCTATAACCTCGCTGAACCCTTCTCCACAACCTTTGCATATGATAATATTATATTATATAATATATTATATATATATTATATATAATATTAATATATCGAGATGGGCAGATCATCGGCAGTGGACCTGACCCACACCCCATTGCCCCGACCATTTATACATATGTGACCCTATTAAAGCGTTGATTTTAACGCGCATTGTTGATCTTAAAAATTGGCGCAACCACCATATATCGCATCAATACATACACCGGTCAAAGTGTCGATCACCAATTTATAATGCCGATTACTGATATTTACGTGCCAATATATATATCGGCGAAACTCCTCAAATCGCACCGATTTGTTGTGCACCATAATAGGTGTATCGCCAATACCATATGCCGATCGCCAATATTAATGCGCCGATAATGTTGTTAGAGCGGGGATTTCAGGGCGGGTCGCCCAATGTGGACCTGACCCCCATTAATATTACATTCGGTTTTATAAAATATATATATGGAGGGCGGGATTTGATCCGCCAACCTCTCCTCAACCAACGCCTTCATTTAACCATTGAGCCAAACTAACTCATTAGTAAATCCGTCCATGAAATTTTTATTTAAACTCAAAGTTTTACCTCTGCACGTAGTTCGAGATAGAGGAGAGAGATTGCAGGGCACGGATTTCGAGGAAGCTAATTAATATTTTAATGCAGGAGCCATGAATTTTGCAGAAGGGCAAAATTTTTACTTTTTCAGAATTTGACAAATTTTATATGGTTTTTACACCTCTCGTTACCACGAACGCAATGGTGTTGTTCGTTTCTCCATCAAAGGTCTGCAATTTTTGGTCATTTCCAGAATACACGTGGAACCATGATTTTAGCAAAAACGAGCGGAACCATGAGGCATGAAATTTTCCTGAGGTAAAATTTTGACATTTCAAAATATAGCGAAGTTTATACTTGTTTTTCATGGTTTTCCGTAGGGATCACAATGGAGAGATCAGATCGTCATCTGAGTTGCAGATTTCTAGTCCATCCATGGAGCAAAATCTTTGGGGCATCCTGAGGAAATCTAGAGGGTTCCTTGAGCCCAGAATTCTCAACTTCTCAAAATTTGGATTTTGGATAATCATTTCAATGCTACTCAATGCCACAAATTTTATGGTGTCTTTAGATTTATTATTCTCTCATTTCTTCTTCTAGACACTTTTCTAAGTGCCAGTGCAGATGTCCACATTCATGTGCGAGCAGCCATCTTCATGCAACCGATGCCTTGAGAGCAATGCTCTGAGCAGCTTCAGCAGTGTGACATCCACTTCTTCAGATGGCCCTTGGTTGTGAGGTATATGATGTGTTCATGTATTTCTTCTTTCTGCATTATGTTGCATAAATCCTTGATTAATGTTGATGCAGGATCTTGTTTATTACATGTTGTCATGATTCCTTGCTTGATTTGATGCGGAATCTTCTATGTGATGTACTTGCTATCATAACTCATTATGTTATGTTTTGAGATCCCTTGTTGTATGTTGTTGGGATACTTTTTTTTTCGTCATGCATGATTTTGCATTGAGATCCCTTTTGTTCCATGATAGCAGGATACTCATCATGCATGTTTTTGTGTCATACTGATAGGAGTCTTTTGATTGAGAATTCCAGTAGTGGAATATCTCTTAGAGGCACTCCTACGTGAGGGAATTTTTCCTTGTATGATTGCGACATCATCTCTTTTATACATCACCTTTATTGACAGCACTTAATGCATCGGCCTACACCATCTTGACACCAGGGCCAAGAGACGTAGTCCCTCCTAGACGAACTCCATTATCAATGCTTATGTTTCCATATGTTGATGATTTCATGTTCCTCTTCTTTTCCGCATGAAAATGTATTCATTAATGTTCTTTTAAAATGAAATTTAACACATCACAAAAGTAAAAGGTCTTGGAAGGTCCTTCTTCACACCTAGACCTAGATCAAGTGGTATCGAAGTGGTCTTTACGTGTATGTGAATTGCAGTGTGAACAATGGAACATGCAGCGACAGAGAATGAAAAAGAAATGTACGAGACCATGGTAAACATTTCCAAGAGAGTGGAAATCGTGTATGAAACTCTACGGAAAGAGATAGAGGAAAAGGAGCAATTGCAGCTTCAGTTGGAAGCCACAGAGACGGTAATGGAAGAACTTAAGCAAAATAAACATAATCTTCAAACATAGAATGATGAATTGAAGATGTGCCTACATGAAGAGAAAGGAAGAAACAAAGTTTGCTATTATAGCTACAAGTAAAGGACAAGGCCTTGGAAAAGTTGCAGCATGACCCATGCGAGGTAAAAAGTAGTTCTTTGAATTCATGTATATGTCCTGATGATGATTTTGCTATTTTCGAAAATCATACCACGGGAATTGGCTTGAAACTGTTGAAGAGAATGGGGTATGAAGGAAAGGGCTTGGGCGTTAATGGCCAAGGCATTGTCAATCCCATCAAAGTAGAGGAAGTACCCCGTCAGGTAGGACTTGGGTATGTCAGGAAAGAAGTTGGGGAATGCACCACAATAATTAACAAACCACCAACGATGGATGACAATCAGACCTCATCAGATCTTTCTAAATCGAAAGAGGAGGTAAAAGATGTTGATTTCCTTTCATTTTCATCTTCTCATAGTATGATTTCTATTAGAGATTTGGATATCCCAATTACAGGGGAAAACAAGAGGCTCCTAACAAGGATGAGGCACAAGGAGAAAGAACTTGGTGTCAATAACCAAGGCATAACTCAACCTTTGGTGGTTGTGCATGAACATTGATTTGCAGGCTCGAGATACACTAAAGGAGAATGCTCAAAGGTGTCAGATTCGTCCGAGACTTCATCGAGTAAAGAGAATGATAGGAACACCTCCCCATCATCCCACAGTAGTGCCCATTGCAAGGAGAGAGCTGAGGAAAGCTCTCATCGTCATACTGACATCAGAGACAACAAAGGAAGGTATAACCATTTTCGATCTTCGAATGGTCATTTTGATTATAATCATGTTTTTAATAATGAACGAATATCATGGCATCGAAAAACATGTACCTTTTTTGGTTTACCTAACCACACCTTTTCTAAGTGTTGGAAAAGAATGGAAGCACTCATGAGGCATGAAAGACCCTCTCAACAACATGAAAAGAAACAAGTTAAGCATATATGGAGGAAGAAAGCCTACTGCAGTCATTGCGACAGAAATGGCCATCAAAGAGCCACTTGTTCGAGGCTCCATCCAGAGCATCGCCTTAAAGACAAGGCATCGATGCATGAACCAAGAAGAGCACTTGTTCGACAAGCAAAACCGCCACAAGGAGGTGACCCATTCACATTGATAAGTGAAAAATGATTTCTAGACATGTTATCATTTCATGGTCATTCTTTTGTAAATCATTTGTTGCATTTTAAAGTGAAAAAGTGATGATGTGTTTTCCATCACTTGGTCAGCAGCAATGATGTCTAGTCATGTTTTGAGTCGTATTTTACACTCTGAAAGTGATGTTAAGTTTCCATCACTTGTTAAAACAATAGTGTTTGACCTTATGATTGTAAATCATGTGTTGCAGTGATGATGTGGTTTCACTTTTTGAAGCAATAATGATATGTTGGCCTTGTTGTCATAGCTGGGGTATTACTTCCATCTTGTTATAAATTTGACCACTGAGTATGTGTTATAAACTCGTGGCAAGTGCGGGATGTTTGGGTCATTAGTTGATCATGTCATTTAAAGCATGTAATTTGCAAAACAATGTACTACAGGTTGCAGAAGTAGTAGGTGTCGGCTCATCGCTTAAGGCTCCGAAGAACAAAGGTGAAGGAGATGGAAGCGAGACCTTTTCAGGACGCTTGTGATGCAGACATGGTATAGAGAAAGTGCAAATTATTTTTCATGCTTTTGGAGAACCAAAAGCTCCTAAATGGGGAGGATTGATCCAGGTGGCTCCAGAGAGACACATGAGACAAAGAGGGCTTATGAATGCTCAAAAATCAAAGTGCTCATAATGACTTTGACCCTAGATCAGATTGTAGATCTCGTCGTCCTGAACGCAGAGGCGTGAACGGTTCTTCAAACCAAGCTCGTATGCAAAAGATAGAGCTCTTCAAAGTTTGATATGACAGGGGAAAAGGGGGGCCAACAGTGTGCCACATGGCATCCCAAGAAGCACGTGGGACCCACATGGCAACCCATCAAACATTGACACTTGTTGTTCTTTCATTGGTCTCCTAAGCCTGCATAGGAGACAAATATCATTTTTAAAATATGGAAAATGGTTAGTAATTAACCATGTAACAAAATTCATTTTAACAAATAGTTATTAATATAACTATATGAAAATAATAATTATTATAACGCCGATGAGCCACAACCTCCCGCCATCCCAAATCACAATCGCAACCAAAAACAAGTCAACATATGGTTGTGGGATCGCCGACCATAGCCCCACCAAACCCTTCTCCACAACCTTCACACACACACACACACACACACACACATATATATATTGTATATCGAGGTGGGTGGGCCACCGACAGTGGACCCGGCCCACACCCCATTGCCCCGACCCTTTATACATATGTGACCCTATTAAAGCGTTGATTTTAGCGCACATCGCCGATCTTGGAAATTGGTGCAACCACCATATATCGCACTGATACATACACCGATCAAAGTGCCAATCGCCGATTTATAATGTTGATCACCGATATTTACGCACCGATA
>APFE030054299.1:277612-307244 GCA_000404065.3 Pinus taeda
TATATATCGATGAAACTCCTCAAATCGCGATGATTTGTTGTGCGCCATAATAAGTATATCGCCAATACCATACGCCAATCGCCGATATTAATGTGTGGATAATATTGTTAGAACGGGGATTTCGGGGCAAGCCGCCCAATGCGGACCTAACCCCCATTAATATTACATGTGGTTTTATAAAATATATATATGGAGGGTGGGATTTGATCCCCCAACCTCTCCTCAACCAACGCCTTCATTTAACCATTGAGCAAAACTAACTCATTGGTAAATCCGTCCATGAAATTTTTATTTAAACTCAGATTTTTATCTCTACAAAAGTTCGAGATAGAGGAGAGAGACTGTAGGGCGCGGATTTTGAGGCAGTTAATTAATATTTTAATGCAAGACCCATGAATTTTGCAGGAGGGCAAAATTTTCACTTTGTCAAAATTTAACAAATTTTATATGGTTTTTACACCTCTCATTGGCACAAACGCAATGGTGTTGTTCATTTCTCCATCAAAGGTCTACATTTTTCGGTCATTTCCAGAATGCACATGGAACCATGATTTCAACAAAAATAGGGAGCGGAACCATGAGCCATGAAATTTTCCAAAGGAGGTAAAATTTTGACATTTCAGAATATAGCCAAGTTTATACATGTTTTTCATGGTTTTCCACAGGGATCGCAATGGAGTGATCAGATTCGCCATCTGAGTTGCATATTTCCAGTCCATCCATGGAGCAAAATCTTTGAGGAATCTCAGGGGAATCTAGAAGATTCCTTGAGCCCAGAATTCTCAACTTCTCAGAATTTAGATTTTGGACAGTCGATTTCGCACTACTCGATGCCACAAATTTGATGGTGTCTTCAGATTTCTTATTCTCTCATTTCTTATTCTAGCCACTTTTCTAAGCGCCAGTGTAGATGTCCACATTCATGTGCGAGCAGCCATCTTCATGCAATTGATGCCTTGAGAGCGATGGTCTGAGCAGCTTCAGAAGTGTGACATCCACTTCTTTAGATGACCCTTGGTTGTGAGGTATATGATGTGTTCATGTACTTCTTCTTTTTGCATTATGTTGCACAGATCCTTGATTGATGTTGATGCAGGATCTTGTTTACTACATGTTGTCATGATTCCTTGCTTGATTTGATGCGGAATCTTCTATGTGATGTACTTGTTGTCATAACTCATCATGTTATTTTTTGAAATCCCTTGTTGTATGTTGTTGGGATACTCTTGTTGTCGTCATGCATGATTTTGAATTGAAATCCCTTTTATGCCATGTTGGTGGGATACTCATCATGCATGTTTTTGTGTCATACTGATAGGAGTCTTTTGATTGAGAATTCCAGTAGTGGAATATTTCTTAGAGCCACTCCTGCGTGAGGGCATTTTTCCTTGTATGATGGTGACATCATCTCTTGTGTACATCACCTTTATTGACAACACCTAATGCAACGACCTACACCGTATTGACACCGGGGCCTGGAGACATAGTCCCTCCTGAACGAACTCCGTTATCAATGCTTATGTTTTCATGTGTTGATGATTTCATGTTCCTCTTCTTTGTCACATGCAGATGTATTTATTAATTTTATTTTAAATGAAATTTAACACATCACGAAAGTAAAAGGTCTTGGAAGAGTCCTTCTTCACACCCGAACCTGGATCATGTTCACTATTGCGGAGACAACTAGACTAACATTTTATCCATTAAACGCGTCAGATTATGCACTAACCACCATTAACCTTAATTAAACTATAGTTATCACTTAATTAACCTCCAGTAGTTTGGCAGAAAAGTTGTCGGCCCGATAAATTCAGATATTCCTCCATCTTTGGCGGGACTAACTGGAGTTCTCTAGTTTTAGTGGAGTTTTATTAGGAGAAACTGTTCTGGTCATAACTTTCGCAAATTTCAACCAAATTGGGATAAGAAAAAAGGTGTTCCTAGATTATTTTGATGTTCTGAGCACATTGAAGCAGGTTTCAGGGACAGTAGAGCACTGTAAACAACACTTTTTCCATTATTGAGCTAATATGAAGGCCTACACCATGGAAGTTGGACCAAGGAGATATAGCCCAAAAGGGGTGAACTCCTTCATCAAAACATTGGGTTAAGTGTTCATTTTGATGGTTTGTTGTATATTTGATTGTTGTTGTTCAACACTTGTTTTTCATGCTATTTTTCTCATGAATTTAACATAAAACTTGATAAATTTACCTATTATCATTCACATACACCATAAGGAAACCTATGCACATGAAGCAAATTTTAAGCAGTTGCTTTTAAATCTGAAGTTAAAATTAGCACATCAAAACTAAAATTCAACAACAGATCATGTATGGTCTTTTTCTTTTCTTTGAAGTCCTTTAGAATGTTCAATAGCTCTAGTTGTCAATCAATCAATTGTTTTTAAGTAATTACAAGGATCCTTGAATGGCATCTTCGTAGTTTATATTATTTTCATATTATTTATTTTAAAAAAATCTAAGGCCTCATGTTCTAGTCGTTGTTATTGGTCCATATCTAGGTATGTAATTTTAGTTTTCAACAATTCAATAACATTGTTCCTTTGCATGAATCGGTTGGCTAGCTCTTGGTCTAGTCACAACATGTAGATTCTTGTGGTTCAAGACTTCTTTGGAATCATGTGTACTAGGTTGACATTTCTTTTGTTCATGATTTTCTCTAGCATGGTAAAGTAATCTTCTAGAGAATGATTGTTGATGCCATATATATTACAATATTTTAAGTTGGTCCATTCTTTCAATAGACAATCAAGAGCTAGATGGTCTTCCTTCTAACATATGAAACGATACAATTGACCTTTGTCTCGACTTCTGCCACCTTTCGTGAATCATCCTCTTCTCCCTTGATAGCCATTATTTTGTTGTGTAGTCTAGTTGGTTTCCTGTTTATGGTACATTGCATGGTAATTCGATTTATTCTGACCATTCATGTGGCATTCTTGTGTTGAATGTTTTGACTATTCATAGATTATGTACCATTTTGCTTTTGTATATTTGAGATTATGTGTGCAATTTCGTGTGTCACGATTTGTTAAAGTTTGACAAATTTCACGAAGAAAATCTACCTAGATTATGTGCACTTCTTGTTCTTCCTTGAAACAATCACCATATTTGTAATTGTATTTTGTATGACCTTCACTTTTATAGCTTTTGCAACATATTTCATTCCTTTGAATAGCCAAACTTCTCAACTATTGTTGAAGTACTTCTAGGTTTTCTTTGAGGTGTTCGTTAGTCAAAGATGATGACATTGATGGCTAATCATATTCCGTGGAGAAATATACGATGAACATCGAAAGAGAGGTTCGGGATAAAAGCCACTTTGAGGAATTAAAATTATCTCAAGGGGTGTCCAAGCTCAACTGAACCTAGTGATAAGCATCTTATTGTGGGTTGATCATTCAGTAAATTAGCCCCAAACTAACTATGCCTAGTCACAAAAAACTAAAAAATAAAATAATACAATTGAACTTGACACCTAATAAATTTAGATAAAAAATTAATAAAAAATAATTAATAAAAAAACCCTATTATAAAGATTAAATAATAAAAAGAAATTTTTCATCATAAAATTATCATTTTAATATGTATTAATCATCAATATATGAAATTTAACTAAAAAAATATTATAAAATTAATATTACAAGGGAAAATATTTTTGCCGATAAATATACATAACTAAATATAAATTTATACATGATTAAATATTAACATGAACTTTGCAATATAAATTATATTTAAACATTGTAGTACCAGTATTGTATAAATTAAGTATTGAACACTACATGATCCTTTATTGCATAACTTATATTAAATACCATAACCTTTAAATACAGTGTTTCACGGGCGCTCCCCCACGCTTCGGGGATGGGGAAACTCTTGGGGAAATGTTTCCCCCACATCCCCTTTTTGGGGAAACTCGAGTAAACTCCAGGGGACATTTTTCTAGCAACGAAATGTGACTCCCTTACACGGGAACGAGGGACGCCTAACAATTAAAAAAAAAAAAAACAAACAAACAAACAAACAAACAAACAAACACAAACAAATAATTATATTAAAACTTAAATTTGTCAAAACTTGATTAAAAAATATATATAATATTATTATATTAAAAAAAAACAAAAAAAACAAAAAAAAACAAAAAAACAAACAAACAAACAACTACAAAAAAAATTATATTAAAACTTAATATCTATTAATACTATTTAATATTTTTTAGTAATTTGCTACTTCTCATATTTACTCTATTTTTACTTTTAATTTAGTATTCTATGGCTATTTTAGACTTCAACATAATGTCATTGTCATTGCCATATGATGAATTTACTTTTTATGGTTTTTAAAAATTTGATGTGCATTGCATAATTTCAATTGTCAAATGATGAATTTATTAATTTAATTTAAATGTACCTTGCATCATGCCAAATGATGAATTTAGATGGAACACTGCATAATGTCAAATGATGAATTCAATTTAGTAATTTATTTTTATATTTACAATGCAGAAATGTCAAATGATCATTGATAATTTATATATATTTATTGACATATTTTTGAGATTTTATATTTTTATATTAAATTTTCAATAATTTATAAATTTTATAATTTTTATGACTTTGACACTCCCATTTCCCCAAAATTCCCTAAAAAAGTTGCTTATATATGTCTCCTCGTGCATATCCCCGTATCCCCACTCCCGCATTTCCCCATTCCCGAAACTCAATAGAACATTGTTTAAATATGAACTTGTTTCAAATAGAATACTAAGACCTTTAAATAAGGAAGGCCTTCAAATGCATTTGTTAATATGTATGATTTTAAATATGAACGAAAAGGTCGTGGAGGCAGCGTAGTGGTAAAGTCGGCCTCGTCATGACGGACCGGTCTTGTGTTCGATCCCGATCAAGGTCGTTTCTCGCCGTGCGAGTAGTTAGTCTAAACCGGGCCAAGTCCACTACCTTTTAAGGTCGGGGAGGCGGCGTAGTGTTAAAGTCGGCCTCGTCATGATCGATCGGTCTTGTGTTCGATCTCGAGCAAGTTCGTTGCTCATCGTGCGAGTAGTTAGTCTAAACCGGGCCAAGCCCACTACCTTTTGGATTTGAGGACAGCGTCTGAGGGTATGGCGACCTAGGGTTTCTGCAGAACCTGCAACGGCAGACCTGAGCAGACTTATGCAATACTATCATACCACCAGCAATACGAACGGCAACACACGACAAGAAGCAGTGCGAGCAACATGAATATCCCCCAGGGGGAGGACACTACGCCTCCCCCCAACGCAAATGATTCTCCCCTGAGGCGTGAGGAAGGAACTAGTTCAGCTGATCAAAATGGAGACAGAAAGAAGATGGATCCACAAGATGCCAAGGCGAATGACAGGGAGAACCCCAAGTCACCTCCAACACCTGTAGACTGGTCGCTACTGAACGCCCGAAAATAGAGCTCCCAAGTCATCGGATCAATGCTCAGATCCAGTACATGAGAGATCATGCATTGATAGGCAAATTCATAGGTATGTGGCCAACAGAGAAAGCGTTGCATGGCTGGATAGCAGCGAAGTGGAAGCCGAAAGGACACATAACGTTGCAGCTAGGACCTAAAGGGTTCTTCATGGCCATCTTTAACTACTTGGAGGACCGAAACAGAGTATTAGATGGCGGCCCCTATTTTTTCAACGCAGCTGGCCTATATTTGAGGGGATGGGTGGAGCGCTTTAATCCAGACAAAGAAGATCTCAGCTGGGCACCAGTCTGGATCCGTCTCAACTCACTCCCAATGGAATACTGGGACGAAGAGACATTACAAACCATAGGAAATGGTCTCGATGAATTTGTCAAAACGGCAGAGGAAATAAAACGCCGAAGATATACCTCCTTCACCCGCATTTGCATCTATATGCACCTTAACGAGGCACTTCTGGATGCAGTAAGTATTTTTGATGACGATGTTGAATGGGTTCAGTTAATTGATTATGAACATGTGTCGTTTAGATGTAGGAGATGCCATGCACTGGGTCACCTATTTCAGGACTATCCTCTAAACCAAAAACCCTCGAATACCACTGCCTCTGAGGAGCCGGATCTGACTGGCTTCACTAAAGTTTCCAATTGTAAGAAAAATCATAAGAAACCTGCTACAATCCCTAAGAAGCCTCAAGCCAGTTCATCAAAACCCTCTATGAGCAACAGTTTTGAAGTGCTAGCCATACAAGAAATACACAACCCTGAGCCCCTTGTCCCACTTGAGAAGGATCCCATGATGAACAAACAAGCTGCACATTCTGATCCCAAAAAAATCCCAGAAGAACCATTACCCACAGATCCTTCCTCCACGGCTATGCGCACAATCCCAACTTGGTACTCGCAAGGAATGGAGGTAGATAACTCGTAGCCTGACCTTTCCAGGGCAAAAGAAACAACAGAAGACATAAGTGACACACAACATATGGAAGAAGAACCAGAAAGCATAGACATTGGGGATTTGGACATTCTTGGTCTAGAGCAGGAATGCAAAACAAAAAATTATGATAAAATCCCAGAGCGACAGTTGGAGAATCTGGAAGTAATTCTCTCCAGAACTCAAAGGCAAAAATCCCTAGGTATTCAAACTGGAGGTCTGTGGGATGGGAAAAGCATAATCAAAGATAACAAAAAGAGAGCGAGGAAAACATATCTTCAATGCACCATCCGCATTTGGGAAATGCTAGTGGAGTCAGGCAGATACTCCAAGCTCACAAAGTATTACAACTCTCTCTCCAACCTTCCATCATGAAGCTAATCTCATGGAACATCAGGGGGCTTAATAGCCCTGGGAAATGCGGACTGATTAAGAACATGATAAAGCAAGAGAAACCCCAAATTCTCTTTCTGCAAGAAACTAAATGCAACTCCATCTCTCTAGATCGAATCGCTGCAAAATTCTGGTCGAGTAGTACAGCAGCAGTAGTAGATGCTTCCGGCACCTCAGGAGGCTTGGAAATCATCTGGGATGCACGCACCATCGAGATCAAAAACATTCATGCAAACAAGAATTTCCTTCAAGCTACTTTCCACATTACAGGCACCAGTATACATGGTCACATAACCAATGTATATTTTCTTCAGGAAGCTATGCATAAGGTAGAACTTCTGAATACCCTTTCCTTAATCAACACTGATAGATCTCATCCACTCTAGATCACTGGGGGCGACTTCAACATGATAACCAAGATGGAAGAAAAGCGAGGAGGAAGGAATAAGCTGGACAAGGAAAGTAACAATCTAAAAGATTACATTCAAAGCAATTGACTTATTGACATGCCATTTAACAATGGCCTTTTTACCTGGAATAACAAAAGAGCTGGTTCGCACCAAATTGCATCTCGCCTGGATAGATTCCTAATCTCTGACAACACAATCCACTTAGGGGGAGACCTTTTAGCTTCAATTCTGCCGCTGACAGGCTCAGACAATTGGCCAATTTCTCTCTGATGGTCTCGACCAGGCAATGCTACCCACCAGTCGTTTCGCTTCGAGGCTTTTTGGATGATACATCCGGATTTTGTCAATCTAGTAAATTCGGAATAGATCAACTTCTCTTCACCAAATGGTACAAACATGTTCAAATTTCAGCATAAGCTTAAATACCTCAATAGAAAAATAAAACAATGGAACCATTCTTCGTTTGGTAACATTTTCCAAGCTCAGACTGCTCTAGATCAAGAAATGAAACAGTTGCAGCAACGGATCAGAGGAACTTTCAGAACAGGAAAAGTCTCTTGAAACTCAAATCTCAGAGAGGACCAAACAAGAAGAAACGCTCTGGAGGCAAAAATCGAGAATCAAGTGGCTAAAGGAAGGGGAAAAAATACAAAAAAAAATTCACCGTTCCACTATTCAACGCCGAATAAATAACAATATTACTCACATCCAAAATGAGCAAGGGGTAAAAGTGGAAAAACATGAAGAAATCGAGCTCGAACTTCTCAACTACTTTAAGCAAGCTCATCAAGAACCACAGGTGGACAGAATGCAAGCTATAGGAAAAATCACAGAGAACATCCCCAAACTCGTCACAGAAGAGCACAACCAACTCTTACTCAGGCCGGTCGACTTACAGGAAGTGGAAAATGCAGTTCATCAACTGAAAGAAGGCAAGGCGCCAGGGCCAGATGGATTTACCTCCAACTTTTTCCATAATTTCTGGGAGCTAATTAAATTGGAAGTCTGGTAGATTGTTGAGGAATCAAGAACCATGAGGTGGATGCTTCTGGCTATGAATGCCACATTCATAGCCCTTATCCCAAAGGAAGCTCATTCTAACACCCCTGACAAATTTTGGCCCATTGCCCTGTGCAACGTCATCTACAAGATAGTTTCCAAAATCATAGCCTCAAGACTCAAATCGTTGCTACCACTTCTCATTTCGCAGGAGTAGTTAGGATATGTAGAAGGCAGACATATTACGGACGGCATAATCCTCACTCACGAAATCATCCACTCCCTGAAGCACTCCAAGAAATCAGGTATGCTACTTAAAATCGACCTCTCAAAAGCCTTTGACCATTTAAGTTGGATGTATATTCAAAAGACCCTATCTGCCTTTGGTTTCTCCCAAACTTGGATTCGTTGGGTCATGAGTCTCATCTCTTCTTTTTTCTCAATTTTGATCAATGGTATCCCCTCATCTCCTTTCCAGCCTTCCCGGAGTATCAGACAGGGGGACCCTCTCTCCCCCTTCCTCTTTGTGTTAAATGGCAAAAGGTCTTGGCCGCAATATTAAAGCTGCTATGTTTTCCCATAAACTAAGAGGCCTGTCATTTCCTAACACTCCAGCCTTCACTCATAAGCAATTTGTGGACGACAATATGATTTTTGGTCACCCTTCAGTCCAGGAAGCTCGACAATTCAATTCATTATTGACGGACTTTTCGAAGGCCTCTGGCACAAAGATAAACAAGGCCAAATCTCAAATCTTCTTTTTTCATACCCCCGCTATCACCCAAGCTTCTATAGCTCGTATTCTTGGATTCTCAATTTTTGTTCTCCCTTCCAAATATCTTGGTGCTCCTATGACTGACTCAGCTATGAAACACTCCTCTTGTAGAATGCTCTTAGAAAAACTGGAGGCTCGATTATCTTCCTGGACTCATAGGGCTCTCAATATGGCCAGTCGCCTTGTCTTAATCAAGGCAGTTCTGCAATCCATGTCGTTGTATCTTTTCTCGATCCTAGCTGCACCCAAATGGGTTCTCAAAGAGATCAAACACCTACAGAGATCCTTCCTGTGGGGCAACTCTGATCAAAAACGCAAATGGGCCCTAGTCAATTGGAACATAGTTTGCCTGCCAAAGCTCGCTGGTGGAATGGGTCTGCAGGATCTTTACCACATCAATATGGTTATGGGCACCCGCATCTGGTGGAAATGGCTTACTATGCCATCCACCCCTTGGGCATCCCTATGGACTACAAAGTATGCCAACAATCCACCCACCGAAGAATTAATCCGAATTTCAAAAGTCAACCCAGGTTCTCTAATCTGGAATGCGGCCAAGCAACACAAGCTCTTAATTCAGCAGCATAGCTTCTGGGAAGTGAAGGACGAAAATACGGCGAGGTTCTGGGATGACTCCTGGCAGCAGCAACCCAAACTAAAGGATTTGATCTTACCTCATCAAATCCTGGAACAGGAAATGCAAACCTATAATATTGTCAAGCACTTCTGGCTTCCTTCCACATTGTAAGGGCACAGGCAATGGTGTAGCACGGACCACATAATAAGACAGGGAACGGACTCAACTCAACAGATTCTCAGTAGTGAATTAGCAAAGAGAAGAATAGAATACTCAGAGGAAAAAGATATTCTTAGATGGGGCTATGAAGAAAAAGGATCCTTCACAACTAGGGAGGCCTATCACATCATCATGAAGGAACACATTGTCAAGGACCCTCTCTGAAATAAAATATGGGACCCTAAGATCTGGCCGAAAGTCTCGACCTTTCTTTGGCTCTTATGTCACAATAAAATCCTTACTTGGGACAATCTCAGGAAGAGGAGCTTCCAAGGCCCCTCCATCTGTCCCAACTGCAAGCAAGAAGAGGAAACCACTCAGCATCTTATGAACTCTTGTCCATTAGCGCACAAGCTCTGGGAAAAGGTTAGTTTTAGATGTCATAAGGATGGAAGGACATAAGGAGATATAGTTTCCACTGTTCGCAATTGGGCAAGGAACCCATTCAAGAGCAAGCTGTTAAACTCCTTATGGAAGCTTATACCAGGTTTTCTCATGTGGACACTATGGAAGGAGAGAAACCGACGAATCTTCAAGGACCAATCTATGCCCTTGGAATCTCTATGGAATATAGTATGTCAAAATATCAAGGAAACACTACTTCAAACATGGTATGAGGAAGACTTTCCCTCTCTCCCGTTGGAACAAACCATATGGACAAATTGGAATCTGTAGTGGAACCAAGAAATGATAATCAACGGAAAAACTCAAGCAAGAAGCAGGACACCAGATAAGTGGATTCCTCTTCCCTATCACATGTTCCAGCTAAACTTTGATGGAGCCTCGAAAGGAAATCTAGGAAAGGCTGGATTTGGAGGAATATTCAGAGATCATAAGGGAATTCCTATTCTAACCTACTTAGGCTCCACTGGATGGGACACCAACAACTCGACAGAGTTAGAAGGATTATGGCAGGGACTCATTATAGCCCAAAAACAGGGTATATTCCCGCTTGTGATAGAGGGAGATTTGCAAATTCTCATAAATATGGTCACCAAAATGCTGCAAGGAACAACCTCAAGTAAGGTGAGCAATAGCTGGAGAATGGAGAGTCGACTAAAACTTATCGAAATTTGGCTCTCCTCCCACAAAGCAATCAATCTCAAGCACATACGACAAGAGTGAAACAAAGTAGCTGACCTATTGGAAAATATAGGAGTGGAAAGCGGAACATATCTCCATACAGGTACACTCTCTACTCTAGCCATTGAACAACAGATGCTAGAATATCAGGAATTGGTAAAGAATGAAATGGCTCAGGAGGAAGAAGCACACCCGGAGGTGGGTGATCTTCAAGAACATTAATGGCCACCCAACAGACCGCTGGCAATCGCAGAATGGGGAGACCAAAGGGCAAGACCTTTACATATAGCAATATGCGATTGCAATCAGATCGCATCGCAATATCGCATCGGCGGAGACCAAGGGGCAGAGCCTTTACATATAGCAATATGCGATTGCAATTGGATCGCATCACAATATCGCATCGGCGGAAACCAAGGGGCGGAGCTTTTACATTTAGCAATATGCGATTGCGATCAGATCGCATCGGCAGAAACCAAGGGGCGGAGCCTTTACTTATAGCAATATGCAATTGCAATCAAATCACATCGCAATATCGCATCGGTGGAAACCAAGGGGCGGAGCCTTTACATATAGCAAAATGCGATTGCGATTGGATCGCATCGCAATATCGCATCGGCAGAGACCAAGGGGCGGAGCCCTTACATATAGCAATGTGCGATTACGATCAAATCTCATCACAATATCACATCGGCGGAAACCAAGGGGTGGAGCCTTTACACCTTCATATGTGCGATGCGATGATGAGGACCCAACGACATTCTAAATATTATTTGATAATTTTTGTTTTTGTTGTTTGTATCACTGACCAGCAAGTCTGTCGTTTTGTTGTCGCTTATGGTGGTGTTGTGTTGAATCTTCTTCGAGGTTTTGCTTCAAAACATGGACCCAAGTCCTAGGTATGGGTTTCCTTTGGTGACAGTCCCAGGATATATGATTGGTCTTTTTGTAATGTCAAACTGGTTTCGCCAATCTAAGACAGTTTAAACCTTCTTGATGAACTCTAGCAACAACGGTTGAGGCGAAGCCTCAGTGTAATTATATTTTTGTTTTTATTAATAGAATTAGCCTTACATAGAAAAAATATATACATGAACGAACTTGTTAAATGTATTTGTTAATATGTATGATTTTAAATATGGACTTCAAATGTATTTGTTATTATTTGTGGTTTTACCTAGTTGCTGTTATTAAAAAATAAATATAATAACATGTATGATTTTAAATATGCAAAAAAAAATATTGTTATTAGGTGTGGTTTTACCTAGTTGATGTCCTTAGAAAAGAAATAAAATATAAGTAAATTAAGCAATTATTTGATTTGATATCTACATTGCGAAAAAGTTAAACATTTTTATTATTAAAAAAAAAACAAAACAAAAACAAAAACCTTATCACACACTCTTAAATCACACTATTCAATAATTAAATAATAAAAGGACAAATATCAAATTTTCACCACACAACTGTACATTTTTACATGGAAATACGACAATAGTATGTTTATCTCAAGGAAGGAAATATTATAAACGCTGATATTCCAACAAAAACGATATTCTTTTCACCTGCAAATTTGATAAGAGTTTAACACAAATTTAGATTCAATTAAACCTTTATTGTGACCAACAAAAAAATATATTTTTAACAGTAAATTTGATGAGAATTTGAACAAAATTAAACGTGATTAAAGTTTTATTGTGATCAAAGCTTTGTAAATGATGAATCGATGTGCCTTAAAAGTTGTTCTATTTTAAAACATCAAAATTTATTTAAAATTTCAAATAAACAAAAACTTTTATTAATGGAAGTTTGTTATTCAAGTACATAGCTCTAACATTTAAAGCTACGCAAAATCCAGAGACGAAATTGGTAAATGAAATTCTCTTGTTTGAGACAAGGGGTCTATCTCTGCGCAACAATTTAAATGCAAAAGTCTACAGAGGTATATATACTTTATCCCCTTAGATTTGGACCTATAACCTATTAGTAAGAAACACAAGATCTTAACCATTAGCCTACTAATAAATATAAATTATCAATTCTACCTCTTTTCTTTGCTCTAGTTTGTTGTTCATGCATTTTAATATTTTATTTCATTATTTTATACCCTGACCTTTTTATTTCTCGGAAATAATTTCCCAAAAAAACTCTTAAACACTTACCCTGATTTGAGGATGGTAACTAATGCAAAGCAAATGGCATAGACTCCATACACCTGATCTTGTGGGAATAAACTAGAACTTACACGACACCAGAATACTGATAACATCTTGACAACAATGTTACCAATTGATTGAGCTAACCTTTAAGACTAATAAAATTGTTTCGATACATAATGCCCCACCTTCAAGCACTTAAAGCAAGATTTAGATTGCTAGTAGCTTGCTAAATCCAATCAACCCACTATAAGCAAACATGTTGCAGAGGATATTTAAACTTCAACTGCCACGATAACAATTTCTCTTTTAACCCACCCAAGCCATATGCAATTGGCAAGAAAAATATTTGAAAACATATCACCCACTCTCGCAACATTTAATCTAGAGTGGGATCATTGCCACCCTTCCAATTCCAATCAATTCATGAGGGAAAAACCCAAACTGTGCTTCCCCATATTTGTGGATGAGATGCTTAGTAAACTTCCCCATATTTGTGGATGAGATGCTTAGTAAACTTGTTGATGTAGACTACTACACTTAATCTAGAGTTATTTGTATTGAGAACCTGCTAGCAAGAAACTAGCGAAAACATTTATTGGTGACAATTGATTAAGCTAATTTGTGACAATTGATTAAGCTAATCCCTTGAACTGTTATTTTGAAAAAGAAAGAAAGATGCATATTACCTTGAATTGTTATTTTAAAAAGGAACAAAAGCATGGGGAGTTCAATTCATTTCAATGCCATACCATCTAACAAAAATAATGCTAAATAATAGCTATATATATAATTTGCAAGTGCAAGTGGGTAACCACAAAAAATAAGATAGAGAGACCACTGCCGACAGAAATTCGAATCTCAAAATTTCAAAAGAAAACATCTTGAAGCAATCAAACAAGATAGATTGACCTGACCTGTTAACAGTCGACAAGTGTCTTTAGCTCAATTCCTTGCTTTCTCAAACTCTACTTGATTTTCATATGTAATTTACAAAAAATAAATATTACCCAGTACAAGGCAATTTATATAGCTCACAGCTATCACTGAAAAAGAAATTACAGACACAGATAGCAAGTTGAATAAACACCATAATGTGTGCGCACATCTCTTCCAGGTCTTTTACAGTTTTCAATATTATCAATGGGTCCAGACCAGCATTCAATTTATTTGTTTGAAATGCAAATCCATCTGTCAACTTGTCAATATCATGTAACAAGGTTTGATGCCTCAACTTAAGTTACAAAAACTAAGAGCATTAATATATTACTTGAACAAAAGAGACGCAGAAGGGTTCAGTTCTCTATTACAATAATCGTTACAACGTTGGGTGAAGATAAATGACCTCTTTTATGAATGGGTTTAGCCTAACAATATTAAGTCACTCAGGGCATACAAAACGAATCAAAATTGAAGAATTACACTTCTGATCCAAGAGATTGCTTGTACTCCTATGGTCTAAAACTACCAAAATTTTTGAATGACTTCATGAATACATTGCAGACGATAAATTATATGCCATTAATGTACACCTAGAATTTTAATCTAGGAAAAGGCTTTTACTCCTGTAATTTAAAAATCTTCATCCATTTTGAAGACATGGTTACTTTCTGCATTTCCTATGCTTGACATTATGGAAGCCTTCTGATAATCACCAACCCTCCTTTCGAAGAAGTTTGTTTTTCCTCTACAGAAACCAAGCAGATATAAACAGAAGGTAAGCTTTGTTGAAAAGATGCCAAACCTCTAAAGTATCAATTTTTATTAGCACAAAGAATTAATATAATACTCACTGTAATGAAATGAGATCCATCCAGTCAAAGGGGTTATCAACATGATACATCTTGCCATGCCCAAGGGCAAACTGTACAAGAAGTGGAAGAAAAAATTTGCAGGTTAACATGTCATGCTGAAAAAACTTGAAGAAACATAGAACAATCTATAAAACTTACCAGAAGCCGATCTGCAATAAATTTTATGTACTGGCTCATAAGAGTAGCATTCATGCCAACCAAGTCACAAGAAAGAGCTTCGCACACAAACTCTCTTTCGATTTCCACTGCATCACAAACAATTTCTTTTACTCTTTCCTCACTAAGTTTCCTCTTCAACAAACTGTGCACAAAAACAAAGAAGCATTTCAGATATTCTTGCTACATTAGCTAAACATTGATGGGAAACCCACAAAATGAAACAAAATAACATCATACCTATAAAGGAGACAAGCAAAATCACAATGAAGACCCTCATCTCTTGAAATCAGCTCATTTGAAAAAGTTAAACCTGGCATTAAGCCCCGTTTCTTCAACCAAAATATGGCACAAAAGCTGCATTAAAAAAGAATGAGCTTAACCCACGTTCTTCCCAAAAGGTCAAATGAATATTCGCATGAAATACTAATAAGCAACTAACCTTCCAGAGAAGAAAATACCCTCAACACATGCAAATGCAACAATTCTCTCAGCAAATGAACCAGCGCTGCAACAAAAGTACAAGCAAGATGACTCAACTACAGATAAAAAAACTAAAATGTTTGAATTAAAAGACGACCATTGCCCCTAACAACTTTTAATAAACATTGCTTGCTAACAGCTCTTAGCCTTTAGGGTAAGAATAAAAATATGATAGCATTTAGATACCCACGTGATCTGTACCTTATTGTTACCGTGTTCAAAGTTATGATGTAGCAAACAATTTTATTTTTTTTGGCAATATGCTTCCCATTATCATTGTGCAGCAAAGCCGTAGGGTGGGGGTATCTATTTCACCGAATTGACACAGGGCTTGCACCTGACCTCAACTGCATGAAATGACCAACTTGTATAGGCAGCAATGCCCACATTGAGAGAAAATGTAATATCTCATTTTGCCCCCTTTGAAATATGTTGTAATTGGATCTACCTTGACATTTAAAGACATTCCAATTTTAGAATGGAAGTTCAAGTGGAAACGCCCCCAACCTGAGATGATGGTTTGACAAAAGAAAAACATGAGAGTTAATGGCATAATATATGCAAGATAGGATATGTCAATTGGGTCTAGCTCAGGGGGTTAGGGAAGTGAAAAGTTATCCTCCCCAGGCCGGTTCAACACGTTTCACTCTTTTGTAAGCCAGTCGTTGTTGAGGTTGTGAGCCATGAGAAATATCTCACTTTCACTTACAGGCAGGAGGATGGGGTGAATGATTACATGTTAAAAATAAAAAAAAGCATGCAAAGATGCCCATCTACTGGATTGAATGCTTTGGGACATACAAGAGAGTGGATGCCCATCTACTGGATTGAATGCTTTGGGACATACAAGAGAGTGGATGTAATCTTCAATGCACCTTACACTTGCATGACTGTCCATGCTTAATATTCGCACATGCCTTCAGTGGTTGGATGCCATCTTTCCCACACATTACACTTGGCGCAACAACCCATGCTTTTTAAGTGCACGTCTTTAATGGTTGGATGTCAACTTCCTAGCACCTTTGCTTGACAGAACTATATATAGAAAGAGAAAATGTTTTAGGACATACAAGAGAGTGGCTATAATCTTCAATGCAATTTACACTTGGCATGACTGTCCATGCTTATTATTTGCACATGCCTTCAGTGGTTGGATGCCATCTTTCCCAGACATTACACTTGGTGGAACTACCCATGCTTTTTAAGGGCACATGTCTTTAATGGTTGGATGTTACCTTCCTAGCACCTTTGCTCGACACAACTATATATATATATATATATTGAATGCTTTAGGACATACAAGAGAGTGGCTGTAATCTTTAATGCACCTTACACTTGTCATGACTGTCCATGCTTATTATTTGCACATGCCTTCAGTGGTTGGATGCCATCTTTCCCACACATTACACTTGGTGCAACTACCTATGCTTTTTAAGTGCACATGTCTTTAATGGTTGGATGTTACCTTCCTAGCACTTTTGCTTGACACAATTCTAAATATATATAACATTCTCTCTCTCTATATATACACCCCTCACTTGGTGATTTACGGGAGGGGGAGCCTCAAGTCTAGAATTTTATGCCTGTGTTAATCATTAGCTCTCGCATATTTTTGCTTACTTTTGAGGTCTTTGTTAGCAACATATTGTGCATCAAGTGTTTAGTTTAGGCACCAAGTTCGGTGCAGCCTTTAGTTTATGAAGGCGTTGTGCAGCAGTCCATAGGGGGAAGACTCCCCATTGTGGTAAATGAACTATCCCACGCTATGCTAGGAGTATTCTGTCTGCCATTGTTAAGGACAAACTTTACTTCTTCCTTGCTGATACTTATCTCTACAGTCTACGTGTTGTTGGAATATTTTCATGAAAAAATAACCTTTCCTACAAGCATGACCGGGGTCTATCATTTATTTGGCTGCATTTCGATATTCTGCAGTTCACTTATTTTGGACGTAGTTTTCATTTTGTTATTGCTGCTGTTGAGAAAGGTTTCCGGTTTCCCTAGTCACATTCTGGCCCTCAGCTTGGTCCTGGAATCTGTTTTGGATTGCTATGGCTGGGAGAGAAATCATCTCTCTGCAATCTCTCCCTCCTATGAAACTAAGTATCTCTTTCTCTGTTGAAAGCCTTGTGTCTGTGATTTACAGCAAGTCATGACAGTAATGGCTATGGTTTCTCCCATTTTCGGATAATGAACCCCTCATCTCAGGCATTCTCATTAGACAGAGCACGTATTTAGCAGTTGTCTTTCTGCTCCTGTACCATTCTCCTTCCTGCTCCTAACTGACATTCAAACCAAAATCCCAGGAGTTTGTTGTTTAAAAATCGTTGCTATGAGAATTACTTTTCCTCTGCATAAAAATGTGTAAAAGGTTAAAATAAAAAATTGTCAACGGGCGATATTGGTGCCCCATACCCAGGGATAGTGATACAGGGCGTTACAGAAATGTGTCTATGAGGAGTTTGAATCTTGAAGGGTATGAAACACCCTCTCTTTAACAACTAACTAAATGTATTACATAACGAATATTTAAGCATTTGAAAATTGAAATTATAGGACCAAAATTTTCATACCCGAAGTGATATGGTAAGACAAATAGATAAGCAAGAGTATCTTGAAGAGGCAAAGAAAATAATAAAGGCAAGTATATACCTTTGAATCCATCGCATGGCCCATTCAGCTTTTCTTGCAACGCAGGGAATAGTGTTGATGGCATTGAACAGCCTCGCTTTCTCCTTGGAGTCTCTGATGTAGGTTTCTAGAAGTAGGCTGTACATCTCTGGTCAAAGGAGGGGCAAAAAGAATTAGGCAACAGTTTATAAAGGTAGAAATCAAATAGCGCAACTATTAAGGCTCGCCGACCTGAATGAATATTCTCTATGGCAATCTGGAATCCGTAGAATGCCCGAGCCTGCAAAATAAAGATTAAAAGATAAATAGTTTGATGTAATATATGTACAGAAAAAACGATTCCTAGTGGATTCGAACTATTGACCATGCGCTGGTTTGAAATTGCCATTAATACCCCTTGATCAAAACCGTAGCTCCGTCAGATTCTGATACTAAAACGAATATAATGAACGGCATAAATCATAAGAATTGGTAACTGCAAAGTGGAATCAAAGAGTGATACAAAAGACAGACAAAAAATTAAAGAGGATAAGGAAAGAAGGGGTACCTCCGGAATTTGAACATCATTCAAGAATCTTCCAGCTAAATTCTCCAAAACAATACCATCTGAGGCCGCAAAAAAGGCCAAAACATGGCTGATGAAATGTTTTTCGTTCTTGGTGAGGCTTACCCATTGATATAGGTCCTGTGAAAGGTCAACTTCCTCCACTGCAAACAAACAATTCACTCAATAGAACACCAGACAAAGCGCTGATTCGGGGCATACTCAACACATCCCATTAGGGGGGAATTACAAATTTAAAAGTGCCTTTATATAAATCTGTATTTAAACTAAGAATCTAAGAATTTAAGAATTTATGCCCCAGACATGAGAAAAAATGTAAGAATTTAAACTCAACTACCTGTCCAGAAGCTGGCCTCGGCTTTCTTGTACATTTCCCAGACCTCATTATATTTGATTGGAAACATACAAAACCTCTGAGGGTTCTCCATGAGAATGGGTTCTTCCTCCTTTAAAACCTCTGGGTTCATCGCGTCTGTTGTGCCCATTTTGTTTTACTGTTTGTTCTTCCCAGTCCACTGCACACTAAATACTCTCATTCCACCGCTCAAATCCCCCCAGCCCCCACGGAAAAGAATAACTTTGCTGCCAATGTTAAGGGGTTAACTCAGAGAATCGCGTTTCTACCACTGTTGGAAGGGAAAGAGGAGTAGGAGATTGCAGAAGAAGAAACCGAAGCTGATTTCTCCTCGTTACCGCAATGCTGGTGCCCAGAGAAGGAGAGTAGGCATACCCTACCCTACCCTTATCAATTCAACTCTAGTTTCACCGCTTCCGTTGCATAAGTTAATATTTTTTTTTAATTTAATATTTTTAAAATCCAGTTCCCAATTTGTTTGGCCACATTTGAGTCAATGCGTTTATAAATTTATTATAATTTAGTTATTAATTTAAATTAATAGCAAGATAGTTATTTCAATTTGTGCTGAACCATCACTCTCATCATCATTCTTGATCAAGGAAAACTAGGCTATCTAGAATAGCCCAAATATTTTTGGGTTTTGGGTTTTGGGTCGTTAACTTCTTTTTTTAAATCCTAGGAAACTAACTCTTAATCAAACAAAAACAGTTTTAAAGCATATTTCCAACTCTTCATAAAATTACTATTAATATTATGTTTTTTCAGTAAGAACAAAAGTTGTATATATTAATATAATCCGCAACAGAAATCTGATACAGAAAATATATGACATGGGAAAAATATATGTTCCGCCATTCTCAGGAGCATGAGAAAAACTTATACCAAGATACATATACATTCGGCTCTTAATAGGAATCATAATATTCAGTGAAAAAAGAGCAAAAGGGACCTGTGCATGTAGCAGCGGATAAATAAAAACAGGGTCTCGATACATATGAGGTTGATGAGACTAAATACTAGGGATTGAGAAAGGTTGAACATGATGCGAGACTGATCACATAGTGATGCACATGTTCCATATTCCACATTGAGAGGATAGGCCCTTCTTTGATAAGTCATCGGCAATTATATTCTGAGAGCGATTTATATGAGCAATGGAGAACTCGTTTGTAGAAATCCAGAGCGAGGAAATTCTTTGCAGCCATCCGGAAAGGTTGGCATTTTTAATGGAATGTTTGCCGACCACTTGATCTATAACAATTCTTGAGCAGCACCATCAAAGAATGTCCTCAAAAAAGATAATAGAGGATTGGAAGACCCTCTAAATAAACCAATCCTTTGTTGAGGAATGCAGGGAGAGAGCGAGAGCCAGAGGTATAATGAGATAATTTGATCAAATATGAACATAAAGTCATGCCTTTAATTTTGGAATATGACCCGTTCCTCCATTTCCATATGTACAAAAAACTATAAAAGGGATAGACCTCCATATCCCTTTCTCCTTACTCCACCAATCTAAGGCATTTTTTATAGAAGAATGAGAGAAGAACAAGAAACCAAAATGTGTGGCCAGTGTCTTCCAAAGCATGTATGATAGAACAATGGAGAAAGATGTGTGAGCTATCTTCTATCTCAGATGGGCAAATGGAGCAAATGGCAGGGCCATGCCAATTCCTCTTCTAAAGGTTGACTCAAGTGAGATTTTTATTATGAAATACAAGCCATCCGAATAAGATAATTTTGTTAGGGCAGCCAGCTTTCTAAAAAGTGAAAAAAAATTGTTAGCACATAAAATTTACTCCTCAATAATTGAAAAATATATATTTTTAACAATTACCATATTTTTACCATTTACCATATTCTTACCATTTCTCCCCACAAAACTAAACTAAACTGTCAGATATAAAAAAACCACATAACTTCATTTTCCAGTACATCCCATTCCATTGGAATGCCGAATGACCATACAAACCTAAATCATTAACGGATTTCCATATTGGGATAACACCTTGCCAATATTTTTTTTTTTGAAAATTTAACAAAATTTATTATAACTTATTTTTCAATAATAGATACTTAGTACAAAATTAACTTATTTTTCAATAAGTAAGATACTTAAAAAAGGTGCAATACGTGAAATGTGATAGTTTATAAGAATATATCTTTTATTATTAGATATTTAAATTTATAATGGGTTAATTTCAAATTTTCATTGTGATATATTAATTTCATATATTGTACATTAAAAATATTAATAAAAAAATTAAATTAATAAATTATAAGTTAAATCTACAGGATCGTATCACAGTGGAGCTCTACCATATTACAAACTAAAAATAAGTGCGGGTGATGCATTGCAAATACCATTAATCATAGCTAACTTTAGGGTTGGTTGATAAGTTGTATCCCTAAATTTTAATTTAGGATACTTTAAAACATATATATATAACTTCACAAATAAAACAAAAGAGATAATATTAATTTTTATTAATTAATTAAAAAAAATCAATATAAAATAAATAGAATAATGTTTCAAAATGGAATAAGAACTTGCTTCACAAACAAGTCATTGATAATAATTAAATATTTAACTAGAAAAAAAATTTTATATACATAATACTATTAACAGACCAATAATTTTATATATAATAAATATTTAATTGGATAATAAATTAATTATTAAGGATGATGATAATAATAAATGAAAAATAAATTTAATTTTTAATAATAATAATATATATTTGTTGAATGGAGGCCTTTGTGAAACATATCAAGTTATGAGAAAAAAGTTATGCCAAATGTATTATCATGTGATTTGCCCGGAAAATCTCATAAACTTAATATATATTTGTCAAGAATTTTCATTTTTCTAGTTAATTTTAATCAAAATTTGACAAAGATTTTTAAAACTTGAGTTTAAATTGTTTAATCTGCATCATTTGAGTGCTTCGGGGTTTTCAAGGGTGTTAAAAAAAAATTCTATTTCACCATTTTTTACTAGTAAATAAGATTTTTTCTATCAAATTTATACTATATTACACAATAACTCCATGGGGAGTTTAATCTTATCCATCCTCAACCTCTACCCATGAGGTTTGAACTTGTGACATGGCAGAGACTAAACCCCACACAAAACTACTAATCTACACCTCATGGGTGATATATATATATATATATATGATGATGATGATGATGATAATTATTAATTCTTAATCAATTTAACTTTTAATATTTAATTAATAATAGCTATATTCCTCTGGATTCGGGTTTCCTGAACAACCCTCCCACTTACTTATGGACTAAATGATGATGCCCTCCACTTGGCATCCTTCATCCTTGGTGTGTCTAATCATGCCAACGCCTCCCTTTATTATTTACCTCTCATAGTGTCTCCACACACCCAAAATCAATGTCCACTCAGACAACACGCACGACATATTTACTCATTGCATCATGCCCACAATCTGGAGTTTTCCTCTTCCTTTTCTGGCTTCCTCGCTCAACACTTGGCCTCGTTCACTTGCCCACTCCACTCCTGCAATCATCAACATCCATGTGCCTCCTGCATATTCTACAAATCCCAATTACACTACCATGAGTTGTGAACGAGGAAGACTTTGACATGTTAATTGTGGGAGGGGAAGAGGTCGCCTATCCACTGCCCCTACTACTAATGAAGGCTAGGCTCTATATGACAACATCATTCCTGCTCACATCTGGCACTAGGTCAACGAATTAGAAGTCGAGAAGGTGCGTTGTAGCCACTCCTCCCACATTTACCAATTTCACAAGCTCGCAAAGGTAAACATGGGACGAGTGTCACTATGGCATGACACAACCTTGAAGTTCGAATTAAGGAAGTGGGACCTACAAACTAAACACATGTTGACATCCTACATGGACTACAGATCACTCAAGAGTTGAACAACCATCCCAAGTGATCAATCCCTGAGCTGAAACCCTTTTTCTCTGACCTAGCACCCCAACTGCACACAAACAAGTCAAGGGTGTGGTTATAGGCCTCCAACCACATACATAGGTCTACTTCCCTGTGGTTATGGCCTAAATCCTTCATTTTTGAGCACGCAGTCCCGAGATATGTGTCATCTTTCAAGCCAACCTCCAGACCACTACTTAGAATTACCTCCAACTTTCCAGAATCATAATTTACATGATGATAATGCCAAACATTCAAACTTGAAGCAAGAACTTGGCCTAGACTGTCTAATCCATAATATACATTTCATCAAACATATGGAAAACATCTAAGCTACATGACATGAATGCATATATGATCATAAATTGATAGTATTCGTCTATGAATAACTGAGAAGGCTCTAAACCTTCTCTAGCTAGCCGTAACAACACTTGTTAGTTCATATATTCATCAACCATTCGATAACTTAACAAATCATGACAAGAGTCATAAATAGCACATATCATATAACCAACATAAAATCCATGGCAAATCAACCATCAAGTCACTAACATAATCACTACAAGTGCTTATAAACCACAATGGGATAGTATCTCTTATTAAGATATGAAAATTTCAACCAAGTCAGGGACTTCCACATACCACCCGACCATAGATTGGGCTAAACCAAATCTCACTTTCAACCAATCACCCTTGCGCCATATTCCAAGCATGAAAGTGGGATCTCATGAAATAAACCAATACAGAACCAAGCAGGGCTTCTAGAGGCCAAACCACCTCAACCCTCAACCATAGTGACTCCACCTCTACATCCATAAATCACTAACATCAACCAAATTGATCTTTACCCAAGTTGCCCAGGGCTCTATGAACTAGTAGCTCAACCCACAACCTTCCAAGACTCCAGAGCATTTGTTCCAACCATGGCTCTAGGGACTAGTAACTCAACCCACCAAGGGCTCTAGAGTGTTTGTCCCAACCAACAACTCTAGGAACTAGTAACTCAACCCAAGTTGTTTTGGGGCTTCCAGAGCATTTGTTCCAACCCACAGCCATAAGGAACGTGACCACCAATCAGAAAAACAAAAAGTGGGAAACCCACAACACCATGGTTATCTACGAAATGGAAATGCAAAGCTAAAACCATTGTCACTCCAGGAAAATATCCATGCCAATGACAACACATAACTAGAGAATCACATGCATATACCATGCATCCAGAAATCAACAAGGAAATCAAACATGCAACCTATTACTTGCAAAGCAATCCAATTTTAGTTGTTGATCCAACTGTTTCTTTGTGTTCCCTCCTTTCCTTTGTAACAACTCTGAAATTAAATCATGCAACTAATTATATTAATCACGCAAATTATAATCAACACGCAATTTATCAACTATTTAACATCGAATTTTGGAAATATGAGCAGAGACAATTTACATGTGGCAACGATATTCCTTACTTGTGATTTCGGAGTTGAACGCTATTTGAATCCTACTAACCGCAACAAAGTTTTGGAGACGACTCTCCACCCAATCATAGGCCCAGTTGCACAAAATCTTGCTACAACTTGCCACCCCCAAGCCCTCAATCAACGTACTACTGCCAGGGAATCCTTTGTCTCGCAACACTTTTCTCCCAAAAGAATGGATGATGGAATCATGGAATGATTTCTCATCTTCATCGCCATCTATTAAATAGAGTAAATATTGGAAAGGGAACTGCATGCACACATTCCATGTGTCAACATGCAACTTTTATTTCTTTATTTTGAGTTTACCTTAATTTAGTAATTCCCTTAATATAATTCTTTTTTATTTTATTCCTTTTTACTTTTTGATAACTTTACTTGTTTTTACTACTTTTATAGTTCTCTTAATTTAACTCTTTCTTATTTTATTTTATTTTCTGTTAACTTTACTTATTTTTACTATTTTTACAGTTTATTTATATTTATATTTGTTTAAAACTCCAGTATTGTTATTTATTATTTTATTTATTTATTATTACTATATTTTCTCACATTAATTATTAATTATTGTATTTCCTTATTGTTATCATTTATTTTCTTATATTTAATATTATATTATACTATTTATTATTTATTATTTTTATTATTATTAGGGGACATTACATACTCCCCCTCTTTAAGGAACTGCGTCCCGAAGTTAAGTTGAATTATTTAACATTTTAGTTATTTAGTTATTTATTATTTCATGTTTGCCCTACACCCTCTGTTGAACTAGTATAACTAGCAGGCATTGAAAATTTTCACAACACCCAAGAAATCTCAAGGAATCTCTGTCCTTTTTCCCACTTTCGGATCCAAGCATAAGCCTCCCCGGTCTGTATTATAGTCAAAGGCTAGCCCCAAGGCTCATGTCTGACTCAGACCTCATCTGCCCCAAGGTAGGCTTCCAGTACGGGCATCTCGCAAGGTTGGCCCACTCCCTCCACAACTACTAAGGTGTACAACCTCAGGCATCGAAGTCCTTACACCCCCACCAGACTTCGACATCCCAATCCAACACTAGGCACCTAGCCTACAATCTCAGGCACTTGGTCTCCTCAAGATGGTCCCATAGCCCCTTAAGAGTTATCCATCAAGAGCTATACAAGACAAAGGAACCACTTGCATATGTAGTATTGATTGAGTATGCCCTCAATCCATATGGTGTTACTTATTCTCCCTCATGAGTATGGGCTCCCACAAAATCATCAAATAAACTGGCCCTCTCGGCCCATTTTTGGAGTCCTGTCAATCATCACACCTCAACATGCAACCAATGCATTAGCTATACCATCATAGTATCATAGAAAATAATCTGCATGTCAAGTCTCGCATATCATCATGAGAACATACATCATTGTTAATCACAACACTATGAATAATAGCAAACTGCGTGTTCATGAATGTCATAAATTTGCATGCAACTATCACATGCTTCACCTCATGAAATACCATCATAAGTTATAACATCAACATATTTGCATCAAAGACATATCATGACATCACATAATAAATGAACCACATGTCAATATACCTCATATCATAACATCATAATTCCTATGCCACATTATGCATGTCATATCCATCATGAGCATACAACATCATGATCATAAAAAAATAAAAATAAAAATATGCACCACATATGCATCATTAACCTTTATTTACTACATACCATCACATCATGAAACATCATTAATATGAGAATCATCTCCATACTTATCAGATATAGACCAATAATACATTATAAGCATCCTTATCATGGTTCATTAGAAAAAACCAAATTCATTTGCTTGTATAAACAATGAATACCAACTACAAAGTAAGATTATTCAACATCCATCTAGGATCTAGGTTATCTCATGAATACTATTAATAGTCATTATACTATTCATTGTTACACCATATCTTTTGCAAAATGAGTACCTACCAGATCTAAGGTTTTGAGCTTGATTTGAGTAGTAGAAAATACTAATCTTCATAATTACTATTATGTCATGTTTTCATTAAGATACCAATTAATTTTCAATAATCATTGCTTAGTCCTTCAACTAGGAACTAATGATTACACATCGTTAAAATTCAAATGATCATCATTGTCTTGAGCCTTAATCTCTAGTAATTTATTCTTCCTTCCCTGAGGGAATTTAGTGAAATTCACCATTAAGGTATTAATGGTCGTAGAATCATTCCTTAAATTGCTAATATAAAATTTAATATCCTTTGGTTTAACATCAATTTACACCCTTAGATTACTCATTCCAAGTATGTTGTACACTATGTCATCATGGTTTAATTTTCTATCATGCTTAATTCACTTGCACATATGGTTAATCAATCCTTAGTGATTTATTCATCGTTGGGTAGTTATCCTTGTTCGTCCTCAAAATATTTCCTTATTTCATCCAATTCCCATCTCAATACTACTTAATCTCATTACTTCATATGGTTTATTTCCTCATCGTTATATTGATAACCTAACCTGTAAACAATTTCCCTTGTCTTCCTTGGCTAGTTGTGAGTGTTTTTAGTTCACCATTCCTTATCTTGAACCTTAAAATTAAAGGGAACATTCATATGACCTTCACTATTCATTGTTATTCATCATTCATGCTATCTAATCCATTTATCAAAATCGTTGAGGAAGCTTGTCATCCCTTCGCTTTCTCATACTAGAGACTAAAAAAATTCTTCCTATAGTAGTTTCAAATTCTTAAAATTCGATATCTACTAACTTCATAGTTCGAACTTCCTCACATTTTTGAATTTAGTGTACTTATTATCATATTAACTTTGAATTCTTACCCCTAGTGAAGGTGGTTTCTTTCTCCTCTCTTATTTTCACAAAGTTGATTGAAAATTGGGAATGTTGATACTACTTCCCATCTCTAACATCACCATACCTTGACTTTTATCAATATCATGATCAACTAACTTCATCCATTGATTTGGAATATTTTCTTCTTAGTAGGCATCATTCTCATTTAGACTTCATAGTGATACTTATCATGCTCTTATATGAAATAGTTATGTAACTCCATGACTATTTTCCACCAAGTGACACCTCACAATTATTCCCTCCCATTCTGCTCTAGGGCACGCTAGTTCCTCTTGTTGATTATTTACATTCAATCACGAGACTTCATCCACTCATTTTTAAGTGTTTATCCATTACTCATTTCTATTCATATCCTCATTCTATGTCAGTCACAATTTTGAGGGCAACAGTGGTTGAAGTTTGTAAAGTCCTTTTTCCCTTCCTCCCCAAACAACTTTATCCAAATATCACTGCTAACATTCACCTAATTGACTAAAAATGGAAAATTTACAAATAAGTTGAATTCTTTAATGTCATCAACATGGTTATGTTGTTCTTCCAAGATTTTCAGTTCACTCTCATTTATAATAAAATACAATCACCTTTATCGTTATCCTCGAAACATTAATTAGGTAAGTTGATAATAATTGTCCATTACTATTCCAATTCTAAATATTAGTGTTTCTTAAGTTATTACAATAATTTAAAGCCCTATTTCTCCTTAGTGCTTCCCACACCTCAGTAGTATAACATAACACATTATATTCTTACTTGATTATGATCATTGACATGCTATAAAAAGCATATCAAAGGATGCCATCGCTTCAATTATAGTAATTATCTTTGAAAACACAATTTATTCACACCCAATTTTTTTGACATAACATGTTAAGGCATATTCCTTAAACTAGTTACAATAAAAATACCATAAATACAAATGAAATGAAAATTAGATTGTTAGTTTTGAGTTAGTGTATTACCACTCTTCCTAACTCTCCAAAAATAATACATCATTAAAACAAATTCAATTAAATATTTATTCTCATCCAAAATCTAGTGTTCTTATTTTATATAACTTGTTAAATTTATAACACAAAATCATAATTAATACTAATTTATCCATTTTCACTTTTAAAAACTCTTATTTTAATAATAAATAAAAATCTAAAAAAATTATTTACTTTTTAAAATATCTCTATCTTATACATTTACATATTAGAAATAATATTTAAAATAAGATATTTAAATATAACCTCAAATAATAATCGATACACTTCTATTTAACCACTTAATGTATTAGTTAACCTACTTTATGACAAGGTTAACACAAAATTTCGAAACGTATATTTTTTTTGGGTAACCCCGAACAACGTCCATGGGCAACATTGTTTTGTATGTTTTTTTTTTAATAATTATTAAAAGTTTTTTTCATGAAGTGCCAAGAGGCTTTGGAGATAGGGTTTATGAGCTTATAATAACTTTACTTTAAAAGGTTTGGAGATAGTGCTATATTTAAATATTTAGTGGTGTGTAATATATTCAGACTTTATAGAATTTAGTTATATAAATATATATATAAGTGGTACCGTGTTCACAAATTAGAATATAGTTTAATTGAGTGGAATGGTAAATTAATATATTGTTTTATTTTTTATTTTTAATAATAAATGTGAAAAAAATTATATATAATAATTAATCATGAAAATAATAATTTAAAGATTTAATGGAGTTGAAATTTGCTCTGATACCATATGTAACAATCTCGAAATTAAAACATGCAACTAATTAGATTAATCATGCGAATTATAATTAACACGCAATTTATCAACTATTTAACATCGAATTTCGGAAATATAAGCAGAGACAACTTACTTGTGGCGATGATATTCCTTACTTATGATTTCGGAGTTGAACGCTATTTGAATCCTGCTAACCGTAACAAAGTTTTGGGACGACTCTCCACCCAACCGTAGGCTCAGTTGCAGAAAATCTTGCTACAACTGGCCACCCCCAGCCTTCAATCAACGTACTACTGTCAGGGAATCCTTTGTCTCACAACACTTTTCTCCCGAGAGAATGGATAATGGAATCATGGAATGATCTCTCATCTTTCTCATTGTCTATTAAATAGAGCAAACTATTGGGACTCAGAAATGTCATATTTTCATCCACCTTTTTCTTCACTATTCCTTACATTTCATCATCCCATTAACCTTTTATCATATTATTTTCATACATACATTTGGGTTTCACCTTCTTATTTTCCATTTTATTCATTTTTGTATTACAAGTGAATTTATGATTAATTATTAGAAAATATACATATTTTTA